>CABFVX010010588.1:0-13512 GCA_902151425.1 Timema shepardi | reverse complement strand
CCCAACTGCAGCTAGTCCGGACAAAGAGCTCTCTGTCCCCCAAGCGGTCGATGGCCAGCTGCGTAAGTGACCTTGAAACGAGCCGGGGTAGACCCGTGCGCCAACCAACACATTCTTTACTCGTCCTGCTTCCAGAATACCGATGCACTTTGGTTTGCGGCAGTGGCGTCTCTTGGAATGTCGCCAGAGTAAGCAGAGCTTGTTAAAACGGTACGCGCGATATGTTCTCGCCTCCCATTTGACCAATCATGCGCGACTCCGCTCTTGATCCTAAGTCAACAACCTCAAGGTCCGGATGATATCTCTATCCATCCGTAGCGAGGCGTGCACTCGGTCCTTCGGCTGGCTAGTGCTGCCGGCGCTATCTGGTAGAAATACCATGTACTAGGGTAGTTCAACATGTGTTGAGGTTACCCCGTTTTCTCCCACACCGAATATCTATGAGCGAGAGCGAAAGGGACTACCAATTGTGCAGGTAGAGGTATTTTCACAGAATTTACAGGGTTCTTTTACTCGTCACCGACAGCTTTACTTCCCATACGAAGGAAGTTGTGCTACAGATTTTTATCGTGCTGGGTTTAAGCCCACGAACATACGAGTACTGATGCGATTTTGATCTTTTTTTTTTAATTACTTGGCCTCGTGTTGGACTAGACTATCGAAGAAGCTGGGCTCGATCCTAGTTGAGTGCACTTGGTTTTTTTTTCTCCTCTAAATGGTTTTCCACTCTCCTTACACGCAAATACATTTCCTCTAAATGAAACCTTTCTAATCCCTAACCTATCGTGATTAGTACAGTGCATAGGCGTACAACCTGAACAGGTAGTAAAAAAAACACGGAGCATTAAATGAAACAATTAAAAACTCTTAATAACTGACCTATACTAAACATGAAATTGCTCACGACTGGCGACCAAGGGTCGTATCCAGAGATACATTGTATCCCGCGTCTGACGTCGCAGCCGCGGGGTGGTGAGTCGCAGCCGCTGGATACAATGTTTCCTGGATGTGACCCTTGGTCGCCAGTCGTGGGTAGTTTTATGTTTAGTACAGACCATTCCTCAGTAATGTCTCCGTACATAGCCCTACGTATATGATTTTGGTACGAGTAACAGTAGAGATTGGTTAATAAAACAATTTTAATATATTCATACATCGAGTCACGTTATCTGCTTCCATCACATTTATTATTAGCACCGCCTTACTACCCGTTCGGGTTATACGCACTCACGCTAATGTGTAATGGTAGAGTGATTGTGAGATGAAATGGAGGACCTACAGTTTAACGTGGGATCCGAACCACGGTGGAGGCCTGGCATTCCTCCATCACATTTGATATATATTATTAGTAAAATGTAATCTAAGTGGACCGTAGAGAAATGTTTGAATTTTCTCAACTGTTCTTCCAACCCAAATCAGGCTCCAGTGTCACGTGATGTGCCCACCAGCCACGTGTATCGTTCAATCCTTCTGCAAACCTACATCCTACTGACAGACCAAATCATTTTTTATATCACCGCGTCTTACGATCCATTCGAGTTATACGCCCATGTAATCAAGCTAGGGATGGGGAAGGCTAAATCTAGCTGAAATATACCCACATTCGCGTAAAAGTAGAGTGGAAAACCAGCCTCAATACACCCGACCGGGATTTAACCCCCAACCTTCCCGTCATCGAGTCCCCATTCTATACCATGGGTAACGCCCTAGACCATGCAACCACTGAGAATCTTCATGCCCTTTGTATAGAATAGTATTCTATAAAGGATCTAATTGAGTGCGCTTTGTACATCCCCAGTGTCTCTGCATGTGGGCGAGATGCCACCACGACTCCTACATCCGGCAACCACGCTTGGCTGGTTACATCAAACTTGGCAACACTGCAGTAGCACACCCAGGGGAGGCCAAACCAGTCGCTAGAATACACTAGAAATATATTTTGTCATTGCGTTCTTTAACTCGTCCAGGCCAACGCACAAACTTGTAATCACACTGAAGGTAGAATGGCACAAGAAATGTATCCACATTTGCGTAGAATGATGAATAAATTTAGTAAAAAAAAAAGCAAACCCACAGATATCACCTCTCATTTCCCTAACACTAGAAATCTAATCTTAAGTACAGTAGCTCCATGAATTCTTTGAATGCTGACTGACAGCTTAAGGCTTTGAAAAGTTACAAATTATGTATCCCTAAGCCGAATCATATGACCTGAAAAAGACGTGTTTAGCAGATGTCACTTCTTACTGTTAAAATGTAGGTATATATCTAAATGTTGACGGTCAACTGTCAAGTCAGCACCAAATAAGCGGTGAGGCTACTATGTTGACTGTCGGCACTAAAGAAGCCGTGGGGCTACTGTATGACGCGTTAAGCCATGATATCACGGATTTGGGTAATTTTGGATTTAAATAGATTGGAAAATATCGTGATAGAATTTTAACTGAAATATTTAAAGCCCCGTGGGCTTAGAACTGGTCACATGGTCTTCGTTCCTCAAGCGTCAGTCTAGATGACCGCCAGCGGGGTAATAGTACCGGCTGTCTGTATTGCACTATAACCCATTGCCCACTCTCGCTGCAAATGCACACACATTTCTAAATAACTTGCTCATCCCTGCCGGTGTTGACGTGCATAGCCCAAACGGGTTCCTTTTTAATCTGAGATGTTTAATGAGCACTTTTAGAACCGATGTCAGCACAAGACCTGACGTACATTGAAGAGACAACATACAGCCCCCACCCGCTAATTTATCACTGAAAGAGAACCCACATTTCACCAATTTCACATTTTTCGGTCATGCCGGGAATCGAACCTGATACTCTTTTAACTCGGAAGACAGTATACTGAATTAAGGTGTCCGATCAGAATAGGTCGATACATTCTATGAACATAGGAATCTGAAATTGTGGAATGAAAACCCCAACCAGTGCTAGATTCAGGGGGGCTACAAAACCGTTTACAAAATTCCTGACTTTTCCAGGCCACATTTTTTAATTTTCCATGACTATGTTTTTCCAGCTTTAATGGTGGATGAGGACTTATTATTGATCACATATTTAAAAAATATATCTATTAAAAATTAAAATGTTATTTTATTTAGGTTATTATTAACTTTTTTTCAGTGTTTAGTTGCAAAATTAATGAGATTTTTTTAGACAGGTTTTTAATTCCCTTACTTTTCCTTATTTCTAGCCAAAGTCCCTAACATTTCCCTGTCATCCAAAAATTCCAAGACTTTTCCAGGTTTTCCCCGTCTGTAGCCACCATGTAGATAATGTATGATCCCCCCCNCCCCCCCACTCATTACTCCCAGAATTTACTAAAGGTGTTAAAAACTAATATATTCTTTAAAAATAAAGTTATGAGCTATTTTTAAACCAGTTCCAAGTACAAATGGGTATATTACATGAAATGAGAGGTAATCAAAACTGGTTTGGCAATCATGTTTAATTTTCAATAATAATTCATGATAAAATATGATTCTAGTATACAAAGCATAATCATTTAATTAGCATGAAGATATCTAGTAAACATTATAATCATTCAGTCTTAATTTTTCCCAATTTAGGAATGTAAAATTATAATCAAACATAAGAAAAGTGCTTTATTTATTCTTCAATTTCAAAGAATACAAGCGCAAGTCGGTATCATCAATTTCTTAAATTAGTGCAAAAGTATAAAAAAAAATTATAGAAAAGTCATGGAAAGTTTACACAAGAAATATTAATCCAAAATATATATAGAAATTAATGCCAATCATTAGCCATTTCTCGAACAGGGTCGCTTACAAAAAAATACAATGGGTAATGGAAATTTTGATTGATTCTTTTAAAATCAAGTTTTTGACATACTTAATTCTCATCAACTTCGGCTTCCTGTTCCTCGTCGAACTCTGCGTCTTCGTCGGCGGTGGCCTCCTGGTATTGCTGGTATTCGGACACGAGATCGTTCATGTTGGACTCGGCCTCTGTGAACTCCATCTCGTCCATACCCTCGCCGGTGTACCAATGCAAGAAAGCCTTCCTGCGGAACATGGCGGTGAACTGCTCGGAGATCCGCTTGAACAGTTCCTGGATGGCGGTGGAGTTGCCGATAAACGTGGCAGACATCTTCAACCCTCGGGGAGGGATGTCACACACGGCCGTCTTCACGTTGTTGGGGATCCATTCGACGAAGTAGCTGCTGTTCTTGTTCTGGATATTCAACATCTGCTCGTCGACCTCCTTCATGGACATGCGGCCGCGGAAAACTGCCGCGACCGTCAGGTAACGACCGTGCCGGGGGTCGCAAGCGGCCATCATGTTCTTCGCGTCAAACATCTGTTGGGTTAGCTCGGGGACTGTGAGAGCTCTGTACTGTTGGGAGCCCCTGGAGGTCAAGGGGGCGAACCCGGGCATGAAGAAGTGCAGGCGTGGGAAGGGCACCATGTTGACGGCGAGTTTTCGGAGGTCGGCGTTCAGCTGGCCGGGGAACCTGAGGCAAGTGGTGACTCCGGACATGGTGAGGGAGACCAGATGGTTGAGATCGCCGTAGGTCGGGGTGGTGAGCTTCAGAGTCCTGAAGCAGATGTCGTACAAAGCCTCGTTGTCGATGCAGTAAGTCTCGTCTGTGTTTTCTACCAGTTGATGGACTGACAGCGTCGCGTTGTAGGGTTCGACGACTGTGTCAGATACTTTGGGCGAGGGGACAACTGAGTATGTGTTCATGATCCTGTCGGGGTATTCTTCGCGGATTTTGGAAATTAGGAGCGTGCCCATGCCAGAGCCGGTGCCGCCGCCCAGGGAATGTGTCAGCTGGAACCCTTGCAGGCAATCGCAGCTCTCGGCCTCCTTCCTGACGACGTCCAGGACGGAGTCCACCAGCTCGGCGCCCTCCGTGTAGTGACCCTTGGCCCAGTTGTTACCCGCGCCGCTCTGACCAAACACAAAGTTATCTGGCCGGTAAGATCTGTCCGAAAGGTCCCGATCGGACCGAGTCCATGGTGCCGGGTTCGAGGTCGACGAGGATGGCCCTGGGCACGTATTTGCCGCCGGACGCCTCATTGTAGTACACGTTTATCCTCTCGAGCTGTAGGTCTGAGTCGCCATGATAGGCGCCAGTTGGGTCGATACCATGCTCGTCGGAGATGATTTCCCAAAACTGGAACAAGGAAGTTACATTCAATACAGGAGACTGTTGGACTTTAATTGTTCATACAATAGCCCCACGGCTTCTTTGGTGCTGAGTGACAGCTCACGGCTTTGAAAAGTTACCGGAACAAATTATGTATACCTACGCCGAACCACATGGTCTGCAAAAACATGTGTTTAGCAGCTGTCACTCCTGACAGTCAAAACTTAGGTATATACTTAAATGTTGACTCAGCTATCAGTCAGCACAAAGAAACCACGGGGCTACTGTACATAAATTTTTCTACTAAGTCCAAATATGACAGAAAATTTAAATAAAACCCATTTGACTCTTCTAGAATACTAAATGTATGGGGAAAAAAAATAGCGATTATATAGTAAAATTTTGGAAAAAGGGTTAATGAAGAAAATAGCACCGCGACTTACTACCCGTTTGGGTTATACGAATGTGTATTAATTATGTTAATGGTTTTATGAGTTGGTAAGTGTAACCACATTAGCGTGGAGGAAAAGTGGGAAAACCCCAGCACACCCGACTGGGTAACTTCCTAGTTTTATCTGCGCGAGTTTCTTTGTAAAATATCTATATTGTGACCCTTAATTCAGTCTAACACGTTCGCTTATTGTTACAAGTCATAGGTTATAATAATTATATTTAGCACCGCGGGTTATACGCTTTTAAGTACTAATTACTCTAATGGATTAGGAATAGGGAAGGTTGAATTAGAGGAAGTGAACCCGCATTTGCGTGGAGGGAGAGTGCAAAACCATTTAGGAAAAAAAAAAAACCTCAGTTCACCCGACCGAGATTCGAACCTCGATCTCCCCGTCCTCAGCGGTCGAGCTCAACACGATCCTAGGTTATAATTTCAGGCAATGACAAAATGTATCTGTTCTATAATGTTTGGTAAATTTGGCGTACGCACCCACCTTGTTGGGTTTAAAAATAATACAAAGCCAACAGGTTCGACGGGCTGTCAAGTTATATTTACGAGAGAATGCTAATTAGATTACTTGACGCGTCTTCGTGAAGTGATGTCACGTTTAAGTATAGCTGTGATGACACCAAATCAGGTGGAAAAGACAGTCTTAAAATAGCTTTAAAAGAGGGGTAAAAACTGTCCTATAATTTTTTTTTAAATATTGGCTAATAATAATAATTAGCACCGCGTCTTACTACCCGGGTTATACGCTTTACGTACTAATTACTCTAATGGGTTAGGAATTGGGAAGGGTGAATTAGAGGAAGTGAACCCGCATTTGCGTGGAGGTAGAGTGGAAAACCATTTAGGAAAAACCACCCCCAGTTCACCCGACCGAGATTCGAACCTCGATCTCCCTGTCCTCGGCAGTTGAGCTCAACGCGACTAGCGCGTTAGCCAACTACGCCACCGAGGCGGGTATTGGTTAATAACCCTCCCTTCATTCGATAAGGCAGTTCTGAAAACACTTTCTGTGCGATAAACTTCACAGAAACAAAGAGAAAGTTTAAAATCTAGCAAGATTAATTTCCTTCCAATAATTAGGCTGAAATATACTAATCATCATCATCAAATGCTGTGTAGTAAATTACGAGTGAGTTATGACTAAGAGACCAAAGGTTTTAAGACTACAGGATGTTTTCCTTCATCATCTACCACTGGTTCGAACCATGCGGATATATATTTATTAATTATGATAATATGATAAATAGGGCTGACATGGTGTCTACTAAACTTGACCAATGAAATCCCGACCTTTTCCCTGATCATTTCCTAAAATTCCCGACTAAAAAAGTAGGTCACATCCTCCTAACTCGCCGCCCCTTCTCATCCCTCGTTTTTTATTAATCTTCTTTTAAATAATAATAATTTAATAAGTTTTAAAATTTGTATTAAAAATATATTAGACAGCTACAAACAAAAAAATGACATAATTTACCGATTATTTTTTGAGTAAAATATCATTTACCCGGATTTTTATTGTGATTTACCGAATTCCCGCCTTATTCCCGTTTTTTCCCGATCAATTCCCGTTTTCCCTGATTTTCCCGGATGGTAGACACCCTGGCTGAGAAATCGCTACACCAAGCTTTTAACTCCCGACTCCATAAATGTATAATATATATTAATTAGTAATAAATTAAATGACGGCAGTAAAAATGCTCCGATCCAGATTACTTCATGGGAAGCTTCTTTGGCATTGAGAATTTATATTTGAATAAATTTGTCAAACCAAATTACAAATATTGGTCTTTTGGTAAAAAAATAGTAAAGCGTAAAATTATAGGTTTTATCTTTAAGACAGAGTAAATTTTTACAGACTCCACCCAAAACCGCTCCCCACTCCACAATCCTGGAAGAATATGATTTGAAAACTACTAACGGCGCACCCAACCGGGTACCCACCGATACGGGTCCAAGTACAGTTCAAGTTGGGTACAAACAGTTTAAACCAAAAGTGGGTTTCCAATGGTAGGCAAGTCTGTTTTGTCGAGCGTGAATTTTACACCATCTACAGTAGCCCCACGACTTCTTTGGTGCTTACTGAAGGCTTTGAAAAGTTACCAAACCAAATTATGTATCCCTACGCCGAACCAAACGATCTGCAAAAACATGTGTTTAGCAGCTGTCACTTATAACGGTAAAAATGTAGGTATATACCTAAATGTTGACTGTCAGAAGTCAGCACCAAAGAAGCCATGGGGCTACTGTACATGGCTTTAGGTTGCGAGATATGTACTCGTCTTGTGTTCAAAACCAGACAGTTTTATTTACATTAAAACTGTTAGTGAAGTTTAGGACTAATGCGACCAACATTACGATAGTCAGATCAACACAAGACAAGTATTCTCAGGGAATGTCGTCAGAAAAGTTCTATCATCAATGCTAACAAGGTAGGTTCGCATAATCCAGGGGCCCCAACAAAATGAACGACCAACTTCACCCGGGTTGCAAAATTAAACACGAGCGAGTTCTATTAAAATATAACTTCACCCGGATTGCAAACTTAAACATGAGAGTACTATAAAAATATATCTTAATTGACACCCGTGTTACTAAACATTTGAACCAAGTACCACCACTTTAGGGCTGTCCATATTAAAAATAAAACTTAGTCAAACCCCGATCCCCTCCCCATAAATCCAGTTTAAACATAAGCGTCACGCGTCAAATGGTCCATATTGGTTTTTAAAAATATCCTATTTCTATCCTTGTAAATTATTAGTTTATTTTTTGAAACAATTGCTAAATATTTTACGGGCCAAGTAAAATCTGTCGGCGTGCAGGACTTATGTTGCCTACCACTGCGTGACGGATTAATTTCCTTGTTTTCAAATCAATCTTGTGTACGCATTTAGAAATGGATTAGTGAAAAAACGGGGAGTATTTGTATCAACACTACCATTTAGTTTAAAATATATTTGATGGACACTAATACCAGCTCAAAAACAGTTGTTAATCATTAAGCAATAGCCTGGCGTAAGGATGTCTAAGATAGTAGTAGTTCTGCTCACGAATATTGTGCATGGGCTGGTATTTACCAGACAAGCCTATTATGGACACAACGCACCATCCAGCTGATGACGTCATCTGGTCAATACCCCGCACACCACACCTACTTGAGACGTAGAACGAGCTATTCAAACTTCACGGGTTTGTAAAACTTGTCTTAATACCTGCAGTTACCTATCAGATCCTCCTTAAAATTACCTATGGAAAGTGACAGAATCGCGTCTTACTTTAGGTTCACTAAAGTAAACCCGACCAAGATTCGAACCTTGATCTCCCAGTCCCCACCAGAGAATAACACCTTAGGCCATGCGGCCACATAAGCTGATATTTCCTATTATTATATCTAGTATTAAAATCAGACCATTCAACCATTTCCTATGAGAAAAAAACATATCTAGGCGATGCATTTCGTTAATATAAGAGAATCAATAGTTTTAGTTGTCTTTTAGTAAAATATTTTAATTTGCAGATGTCCCCTTATTTGCATTTAAACTCACCAAATTTAAACAAGTTTTCTCTGGCTTGAAACCACCGCGAACTTTATAATCTGACAGCTAAAAGTTACTAGATCTCATTTCTCGTCAAATACGTCATGTCTTCAGCTGCCGCCTTTGATGGATATCAATAGCTATAACAATGTCAAGTGTATCTGCTAATGATAATTCAATGGAGCGCCCAGGAAATTATTGGCGTGTAGGGTAAGTAGCCCGCATGCCACCCTTTGGGAACATCAAATATATAAGTAGGAAAGGCCAATTTTTGTTTGATAAAATTTATACAAGTATTAACATTGGTAAACCAGCATTGAAGTAAGTCCCTCAACTCTTAGCTTATGCGTTATCTATTTTTCTGAGTTAAACGTCTTAACGTGATATTCTGTGGGAACTCAAAACCTGCCCCTATTTTTAAAATTTAAATACATTTCGATGGTCTAGCGGTGCTTACGAGAGACGGTAGTAAAATAATGTTTACTATAGGGTTTAACATTTCTAATCTTTGAGATTTATTGCAAGCACTCAACATGGCTGTTAAGGCCCAGCTAAACTAACTCTTGAACAGATGTCCAGAATAGTCATCTTCAACCCCGATAAATAACCCCTTTAGTTTACTACAGTAGCCCCATGGCTTCTTTGGTGCCGACTGACAGCTTGGAAGAAAAGTTATCAGATAAAATTGTGCAACCCTACGCCGAACCAAATGATCTGCAAAAACATGTGTTTAACAGATGTCACTTCTGACAGTCAAAATTAGGTATAACTGTCAGAAGTCAGCTGTGAGCACCAAAGAAACCACGGGGCTACTGTAGAGAGAAAATTTGCTGTCTAGAGAATAATCCTTTCCATCTTTCCTGTCACATCACAAATACCATTTGACACGAAGTTTATTTACGCTGACAAGTAAAAACTTTCACTATGGCCAGAAATTGTGAAGGGTACTAATTTTTTTTGTTAGCACGTCTCGCTAACCGATCGGGCTAGACACCTGATGTGTAAAGGATTAGGAAAGCAAGAATTTAGATGAAGTGCACCCACATTTGATGGTGACAAACTATGAAGTTAAAATTTATCCCTACAATTAATTATTATTATTACTAGCACCGCGTCTTACTACCCGTTCGGGTTGTACGCACTTACGCTAATGTGTAATGGTAGGGTGATTGTGNTTATACGCACTTACGCTAATGTGTAATGGTAGGGTGATTGTGAGATGAAATGGAGGACCTACAGTTTAACGTGGGATCCGAACCACGGTGGAGGACTGGCATTCTCCACATTCACAAGATGTCTTGTCAGAGGTGAAGGAAGGGTTTGGTAATCAGATAAATCTGTGCCGCGACCGAGGATTAAACCCCGGACCCCAACACAGCCCTAGACCGCCAGGTCACCTACAATTAATTAAAATTTAAAAAAATAATCTACGATACGTACAGGGATAAAGATAAATTCTAATATTGTTTAAGTAGTCAAAAACGTGAATTTAAGCCAAGTGTAGAGTTTTTTAAAATATTTTAGGATATGTAGTGGGGGGCCACGAGTAGTAAAAAGGTTGCACCCCTGCGGTCTGGTGCTCACTGTAGTGCTAGGAACGATGTTCTCTCTCTCAACACAAATGTGGAGTACATTTCCTACAAAATATCCCCCATTCCCACTCCATTAGCGTAACCTACATATCAACTTGACTTAGAACACTGATATATTACCGTCAACGTACGTGTGATAGTTCTGAATCCTGTAATTGTTATCTTTCCCGTCAGTTGGAATTAGGTCCAAACAAAGTAGTCAATAGGACTTCTCTTAAGGAGAATGGTGCTTTCATTTCTTATAAAACACTACTTGAATTAGTATGCAAGGATCCTGGTACAAACAACATTGATTCCTTGTGTTATTACCCGTTCAAGTTATATGTATATACAATAGTGTTAGGAACAGGGAAGAAAGAATTTAGAGAAAGTGCACACACATTTGCGTGGAGGAATGGAAAACCATTATGAAAATCACTCCTTATACTCGACCGAGACTTGGACCCCGATCCTTCTGTCATAGGCAGTCTAATTCAACACGAGAGTGACGCCTTATACCATGTGAACACAGAAGAAAGTTACTAATATTTTAATAGTTAAAGCAACTCATGTAATACTGGTCAGGCTACTATAAACAGTACAACGCTCGGTATATAGGTCTTAATTTACACAACAATTGAGTTATAAATTAAATGGTTAAAATATTTAAATTTGGAAACTTAAACGGCAAGGTGACCTGGCGGTCAAGGGGTAAGGTGTCAGACTTCTGTGCTGGGGGTCCGGGGTTCAATCCTCGGTCCCAACACAGATTTATCCGATTACCAAACCCTTCCTTCACCTCTGACAAGACATTTTGTGAATGTGGGGAATGCCAGGCCTCCACCGTGGTTCAGATCACACGATAAACTGTAGGTCCTCCATTTCATCTCACAATCACCCTACCATTACACATTAGCGTAAGTGCGTATAAACCGAACGGGTAGTAAGACGCGGTGATAATAATATCCAAACGGCAAGGAAAAGAAATCCCCCAGTCTAATCCTAGAACGTACATAACGTAACAAGTCAAATGGTCAAGTGATCACGTTGAATTGTGAGGATAATGGTGAGCTGTGAAGTTGCCCTGACCCTCTAAAAAAATAACTGGTACACTAGAGAAATGTACATGTCACAGATTACAATCACAAAATTTATCTCATGCACTGTACATACTAAGTTTATTAAACAAAATATGGCGTACCCCATTTAAAATAGCTTTTTTAAGCACCGTGACTTACTATCAGTACTAATAAGCTAGTGGTTTTAGGGATTAGTAATGTATTAAGAGGAAGTGAGCCCACATTTGCGTGATGGGAGAGTGGAAAAAAGTAACCCAGTACACCCGCCCGAGATTCGAACCAATATCTAGTAATCGGTTTAGTCTAATTGGGAGAGTTAAAACCTTAGAAAGAAGGCGGTGACCTAAACTGTTACTTACTAGACAAATTTGGTAAAAAAATATGGCCTTCATGAAAAGTTACTTCTGTAAAAAAAAATTGGATTGGAAAATAAATAAACTCATTAAACCACACATAACTAGAGTGTCGCTAGTTTTACCTAATTTGATAAAGCGATGACAGTTCTGTTAAGACGAGTAAAGTGGCCATTCGCTGCTTTATCGTAGAGAACTTCCTGCCATTGGTCTGGATAAAAAAAATAGTCGCCAACCGCCATTGCTGATATCACCCGCTTTTTTTAACGATCACTTCCCCCCAAAGTAACGTACTTTTTAACCGCCAATTTATTATTAAGTCAAGTCATAAGAACTTTTCTACGAATAATAAACTAAACACGTCAGCTATTTAATAAATTTAACATGATAAATTAAGATTGCTATTTAATAATCGTTTTAACATTTTATAAAGATTTTTTGTAATGGGTACTCAACCCCATTTACTTTATGAAATCGCCATTTTAATATAAGAACCAACCCAAAACACTTTTTTACCCAAGTTTTAGTTCACTATTATTTTTAATTGGACGTTATTTGCCGAAACGTAAAAGAAAAAAATCTTTGTTTATTGACCCATCCTAGGAAAATGAGTCACTCAAATGGTTGTTATATAATTATTAATAATAATAGACAGTTGTTACAATTTAATTGAATAACACCGGATAATTTATTTCAAAGTCTATAAATTTTGAAAAAAGAAATATTTGTTTGAATAAACCACACCCAAACAGAAACGCATCAATTAAAAAACTCGGAATGTATATACTATAACATAATACTAATCCCGTTAGTAAATGTCTTCTTACCTTGGCTCCAATTTGGTTTCCGCACTGACCGGCTTGGATGTGAACAATTTCCCTCATGTTTAACTGATTACAAAACTATTTTTTTCCAACTACAAACGAAACTGTTGACCACTCTGTTCGCGTTCTGCTCACCAAGTGAACTCTTGTCTGCTTCGACCGGCGCTTCTAACGGGTTTTCTAGTCTCGGCCAACAACGCCCTTGCTCGATCCTCATTGGTCGGATTTAAAAGGAGAACATGACGTCGCCGAACGAACAGCCAACTCACATCGAAAGTTACTACTACGTCTTTTAAGAGGTACACGATGAAAAGAGGGGGGTACCAAGTTCACATCCCGATATGGATGAAGAAACTATTAGATATATTTAAAATTCAAGTAACTTTTTTATTTTTTAAATACAACAGTCAAAATGAGCAATGCTCGTTCCGGTGAATGATCACGTGAGGAATGATGACTACAAGTTTGAGAACCTGGTTCGATCCCAGTTATTATTATTATTATTATTAGCACCGCGTCTTACTACCCGTTCGGGCTATACGCACTTACGCTAATGTGTAATGGTAGGGTG
>CABFVX010010587.1:0-13512 GCA_902151425.1 Timema shepardi | reverse complement strand
CCAACAGATGGCAGCCTACAAACATGCCCGGTCCATGTATCATTGTGTCTAGATAGATGGCGCAGTTGGACAGTCACTTACAGATAATATATTTTTTCGACCTATTTTTTATATTTCTTTAATAATAGTAAACATTGAATCCAAGCATGGGTGAAGATAACAAAAAAGTTGTTTCTTTCATTTACTGATCTGATACCGGAGTGTGAGTACTAGTATCATTAAAAGTATCGGAAAAAAATTATCGAGTAAAAAATATTCGTATCGAAAGGAAACATCGATTTTAGTAAAGTATTGATACTTTTTTCACATCCCTAGGCCGAAGACTTGTATTTATGTAATTCTACATAACCTTTCGGTAAACATCCAAAGATGTTTGACTTGAAGAATGAATAAATAATTAGCAACGACATGTATTGTTGCTTAATAAAGAGAAAAATCTTGCCTTTTACGCTGTGATAGATTTCATTTTCATAAATAATTACTCTTCTAACCCTGTCGTTTTGGATGGGCCCGATGGGAGTGATAAAATTAACTTATATATAAACAAATGTGTAAGTGTTCTTATAGGAAAGGAAGACGTGATCCTGCTGTTAGTATTTAGTGACTAATCTTCTTGAAGTTGGTTGTACCTACTACCCACTCTACGAACTAACTGTACCGTTAGAAGAAATATCGACCTCCGGCATTAGTAAAACTTTGAATGATTCAGCCCTCTTCAGAGAAACTAAAGATGCTAATTTAGGATGAGTTGAGTATGGTTACAAGCCATAGCTAGATGCAATCAATAATATTTTCAGAAACTACATAATAATTATTTCCTATATGGTAGAAAGGTTTTACTGCTGTGGGATGACTTCAAACAATGTTTATCAGTTCTTTAGTATGCTCACATGACATCAATCTTCCATACCAGCATGAAATACTTTCACTTAATAATGGAGTTTTAAATTATTAAGTTAAACAATAATTAACATGCAATCGACAGAGACTTCAGTGAATGGACCATGAAATTGGGTGATGAAGGACTAAAAAACAGTCAAAGTTTGAATGAAAATATAACAGAAGTTCCATAGGAAGTAGTAGCTCGCAGATCAATAGTTTACGTATAATTTGGAAAGATACTGAGCCGAACTGATATTTCAAACGTTTTTAACACAACCCTCCTGTGGCCACTCAATGAAATAGTTGTTCAAATAAATCTGAAGGTTTTGAGTATTTTAGGCGAAGTTAATCGTAATATCAGTGTGGACTTAATCTACTTTATGGATGAGTGGTAAAAATGCAACTTAACCAGTATAGTTTTCAAACTAGTGGCTCCCAACCTGGGGGGCATGAATCATCTAAGAATTTGAAAACATCTTTATTTCAATCCCACTTTAAAAGTAAGATATATTTATCTTTCGGTGTTAGTAGCCCTGCCTACCAGCTGTAATATTAATTTATTATGTGAACAGTCAAAAGTAAGACGCTCGTGCAAATTCACGTATTTATTTTCGAGCCCGTACGCCTCGGATTCGCCCCCCAACTATTCTCTCTAACCTCCTTCACAGCTACCATTGCAGACACGTGAAACACCAGCGAGTTTTCATCTCTTGACTCTTATAAAAACCAAAGAGCGTTGTCTACTTGAAGTGGAAAGTGATATGGGGTGTGCACTGCCGAACATCAAACCCAATATCCGAGAACTGATGAAAAGAAAACAATGTCAACCATCACACACTAATTTTGAGTCTTGTTTTTCCCACTCTGCTGCTAGTGTCACATTAATTCCTGTATAAAATAAAGAAGTTACTATAAACCAAATCTGTTTTCAGTTAGCTTGATAATCACCCCAAACAATAGTTGGAAGGGGGCGTGGGACTTTTATTTTCTAACAATGGGGGCGTGAGCTGAAAAAGGTTGTGAACCACTGTTTTAAACAGTTTGACACCCTCTAAACTTCCTCTACAAAAGTTAAACCTAAAAATAGGCAGTATAATAGTGCTCCTTTGGAACATGACTACTACTAAACAGGCCTAATACAATCGAGTCCGCCTAGCAGTGAGAAAATTAGATACACATAATTATAATTCATACAACCATTTTAACAGGTTAATTTCAAGAAAATGTATGTTTATTGGCAATAATCTATTTGGAGCCTGTATATCCTAACATTCCCTTTATTTTGAGAGGGAGGCAGCTTCCAGTTAAAGTGGCGTTCTAAATGACTATTAATAAGTCTCCAGGTAAAACCTTAGGCGGGGCTTAGTGTTTATCCGTTCAAGCCCGTATTCATCCATTGCCAACTAAACGTTGCCTTTTACAGGTTTTGTAGCTCAACAGACGTAATTGTTAAATTATGTGAAGGATCAAATCAGCAAACACTAATACCTAAAATCCCTTACCGTATTCACAATAATCATAGTCTATAAATAAATTGGCAGTTTATTCACTAGAAATGTAATGAATTGAGTCACTCTCTCTTTATCCTCTCTTAGTTAATATAATGAACTAACACACAGATTATTTTACAAGAAAATCCAACCTATGACTCTACTTATTGAATGTAAGTTTTTGCTTGGTTGGGTAGTATTGTTATAAGCACCCTGTCATCGTCAGGCTTAAAAACTTGTTTTTTTAGGAGGATTGGGACTAACACAGCATTTTACTACACGTTCGGGTTTTATGCATATATACTAATTACACTAATGCGTTAGGGTTAGGGAGGTTGAATTTAGAGGAGTTGTACTCACATCTGTGTGGAGGTAGAGTGGAAAACCATTTAGGAAAAACCACCCCACCAGGATCAAACCTCGTCTTCGGCAGTCTTGTATATTGCGAGAACATGCGGCCACCGAAGTGTGATTAAAAACCTTCTATGTCATAAGTATCGATATTATCTCTTAAGAGTGATAGTTTCAAATCACGGGATGCTATGTGTAAAAGTTCATTTCCTGATAGATCGGACTATACATTATTATGTAAGTTTCGCATTTTACGTGGGGTAGGACGGGCTCTTTAACTACTCTTCCTTTATGCTATTTTTACTCGTTTATAGCCAACCAACAAACATTAGGATGATTACATTCACATATCATACATCAGTGGGTATATGAACTAGTTCTCTGGAGCTAGTTCAATTAGAAACAGAATTAGTGGTAACGGGGATATAACATCGTAAGTACAACTTTACACCACCCTAACAACATTTAGCGCTACGCCACTAATTCATACACACGTGTAAAACCTGAAACAATACGGTGAATCTCTAATAGCCGCGCAGATGGATATTGAATGGTTTATGTGCATCGATGATTGAGTAGCTGGGGGGTAGTGTATGGCCTGGGGTGTGATTGTATGCAACCTACACAACTCAAACATATATTTTAACTTTATTTTTGTTTAGTGGTGGTGGCAGGGTGGTGTATGATTTAACTGGTAGGTAAATTATAAATAAATAGATAACATAGCACAACACTTTTTATGTCAATCACTGGGCGCTTATGCTCTTGGCATGACTAGAATAAGGTTTGTGTTACCTACAGAGTTGATTGCACCGTTAATAGGATGAATAGCCAAAGATGGGGACTTTTTAATATTTGAATTTACCGTATCTTACTACCTGTCCGGACTAGTAGCATATTAAACACTATTGGGGTCGGAAAGAAGAAGGTATACTTGTAAGGAAATGTACCCACATTCGTGTGGAGAGATAGTATAAAACTATTGAGTAAAATCCTCCTTAGTACATCCAAGCCCTGGCCTGCCCATCACCGGCAAAACAGACTAGACGAGCTTAGCGTGTAGTTTGCTTGTCCATCAACACGGGTTTTCACTTTATAAATGTTTTGATTGTCTTACTTCAGCGGTATTTAAAGGGAAAATTCGTTTTAAGAATCCAAACGAATGTACAATTTCACTGTATCTGTTGGGTTTTTTTAATTCAGAGCTAATTTGATCCCTTTTAACTATCATAAAATAGTATATGTAACTGTATTAATTAAGTTTTTTAAAATCTGCCTCGATTGTAGAAGAGGCAACTATTAAATTCCATCCACCCGCTCTGGTAAGCAGACAAAGTGTTAGGCTTAAGTAGTTTTGACCATTACGGTGATGCATGGTTGAAGACGCTAATCTCGCAATAGAATAGACTGCAGATGACAGAGAGATAGTGTTTAGATTCCGGTCGGGTGTACTGAGAGTATTTTTGCTAAACGGTTTCCCACACTCTCTCCATGCAAATGTGGATACACATCCTATAAAACTCAACCTTCCTCATCCCCGAACCATTAGCGTATTTAGTGTATGCACGCCTATAACTCGAAAGGGTAGTAAGACGTGGTGCTAAGAAAAAGTAGTTTGGTTTGGATGGGGACTGGATGTATTGAGGGTGGTTTTATTTATTTTTCTAAATTGTTTCCCACCCTTCCTTCGTGAAAGTGTGAGTGCATTTCTTTTTTATTCTATTTTTCTCATCCATACCCTATTAGCATAGTTAAAATGCACGTACTCCAAACGTGTAGTAGAGCACCAAGTGAAAAAATCTACTTCACAACATTTTAAAAACAGTTTATTATTATTTTCAAATATAGCCTCACAAAGAGGGGAGAGTTTTGTATTATTTTGAGGCTACAAGGTTGAATTACCAACATTTGTAAATGATTTTAATTCATGCAAGTGGTTACGTAGATGAGTCCAAGTTGTGTTTGCTTTGAATGCTGAGCAAATAACCCTTGCGCCACACCACCTTGTTGGTCTAAAAGGGGTAACAACTTGCTGGTGTTTGTTTACCCTTTTCCATTGGAGCTTTACTTCGCTCGGTGGTGCGACCTCGCTGAAACAACAAGAACTAACGGAAATACTTGGCTCCGGCCACCTTGTTGGAATAAACTGTATTAAAAACTGGCAGTATTTATGTGACCTACAGTTTGGCAATGTTGCTGCTACTAAATATCTTTCGAACTGTTTTTGTTTAAGAGTTTTGTAGACGTGGTCAACCATTGCCCCCAAATAAGACAGTTTAGGATGTATAACAACCTAGAAAAACTCAAGCTAGTATGGCTATAAGCACTTTGAGTTGTGCTCATGCGCATTCTATGCTCATAGTTGATTTACAGTAAGTTCAATTTTTTTTAATAGAGTATAATGTTTAATCAATAAACATAAACAAAACCACTGTTAATTTTTATATTTGGCTGCAGTGTAGTATATTAAGAATATTTATCAACAATGGTTTTTAATAGAGCTCTGCAAGTACTCATATTTCGAGCTTTGAGCTGAATTAGTCATTAAAACTCAGGATCGTGATCGACATTTTTGTAAACTCTTTATTATCGAGCTTCCGCTTGATGTACTGCGCCTACAAATCAATTTTTAAAACGCAATGTTAAGTATAGGCTATTTAATCTAGGTTATTTTGCAGTTTCACTTATAAATGATTGTGTAGCTTAACAAATTGTTAAGATTAATATCAAGTTTCACATTAATGACGTAAAAGAGTTTTAAAATTACTTTTGATCGGTAAACTAATTCAATATTTTTGTACATTTTAAATTATTCTTGATCGAAGCTGCATGCCATGGACATGGAAATAAAAATAGCTATTATATCACTAAATACTTAAATAATCAATATTTTTACCATTTTTACAAGGTTTATAAAATTGTAGTTTCGGTTAAATTAAAAATTCAACATTGAAAATATATATTGATTGCTTTCGAAACTAAGATATTTAAAATTTATATTCATATGTTCAACTACAAAACTAGCATTAGTTTCTATTTATTTATAGAATTATGTTTAATAACCTGTCTAAAATCAGTGTTAATAAACATTACAATAAATATGTCACCAAACTTATAACATTTAAATGAAAAAAATTCTATTTCATATTGTTTACTAAAAATAGTATTTGAACTATTTTATTTTTCATTTTAAAGTATGAACATCAATATACATGCATTATAAATTTAATAAAATTAAAATAAATTTCGTAATAAGATAATTTCTAATGAGAGTCCTTATAAGGCGCAAATGGAACTGCGAATAAAAGGAGTAATCATGCGGGATTATTACATTAAGTACTAATAGACAAAATATTAAATGTTTCAAATTTCTAGCTTGTTGTGATTCTTACATAATCAAAGTTGCGGGCGCTTATTTTGGGGAAATATCTGCTCAATAAAATGTCATTTTTATTATTTATTTTTGAGTTGCTAGTGTAATTACAATGTTCTTAAAAACATTGAGAATGTTTGGATTATTTTTTCTATTATATTTTTATTTTAGTGTCGTTCTTATTTTCAAACAATTTTTGAAAAGTGTTATTTCTAATTTAAAAACCAATTTTTCCAAAATCCTAAGGTGTACCCTGGTCAACGTTCTTTGTCAACAGAGCGGCTAATAGTCTATATAAAAGGCGACCGAACCTGGATGTCATGTCCCTCACGGCTATATATATCATACGATAAAAAAATACGTGCAGTTTATTAACCAACCTATTACAACAACACATGGCTTATAAGCTAACTATATATATACAAAACACATAGACCCATTTCCATCACTAGTCACTATTTACAAAAATGAGTGTCATTCTTATTTAATGAGCATGGTTTGTTTTAAAATATTTTTTAAATTTCAGATTTTAAAGAAGAAGCATTTATATGTTATGTTTGTTTTGACTGGTGACAGTTTGAATATACTACTTCACTTTTAAAATAAACAAATATATATTCTTAACATAAATTATAAATATACTCGAACTCAAGAGCTTTTTGAAGTACTTGACTCAAGTTATACTAGAATGAAAAAAAACCAAGCTAACAGATCCCTAGTTTTTAAGTGTCACTTGAAGTAGGTACGTGAGTGAACTACATTAGTTGATCTTGTTTTTCAAATAACTTATATCAATAAAGGTTCTATTAAATTAAATAGGTTATCTTACATTTGGGTTTACGATTGAATAATTTAATGTTATCTAATCCACTAAGGCGTGTGAATCAACAATATACAAAGTAATTATGCACAATATTTCCTGTAAAGATAGTAGTTACTCAAGACATTGCTGTATTTTAATTATTCTCGAGTGGAAAGCGATTATTTCAACCAATTAAAAGTTAGTTTCCGTTAGTTATAATGTTGTTTGTTTTGTATCAGATCTTGCAACTCTCTCATCAACGCAAAACAAGACTAGACGAGTTTACCATCTGGTGCTTGTGTTCACCGAGGTGGGTAAGGTTTATTCTCAAAAATGATTTAAGAATATTTGTCATCGCGTCCCACTAACCATTTGGGGTTTAGACATATTTACTAATTACCCTTGTGTGTTATGGATGAGGAAGGTTTAATTTAGAGGAAATATACCGTTATTTTACGTGGAGGGAGAGTGTAAAACTATTTAGGAAAAACCACCCCTAGTAGACTCGACCGAAATTAGAAACTCGATCTTCCCATCATCAGCATTTAGCCTATTGTGAGAGTGAGGCCTTAGGGCTTAAACCATTCGACCACCAAAGTGACTCCAAAATTAATTGAGAACCCCAAAATATCGTAATTTTCTAATCCAATACCCATGATCATGAGGAGATGGTACATTTTCACTGTCTATGCTGATTCCTCAAACACGCATAGAATGAATGTGTAACAAACTGTTTTGAAATATTTAAATAACGGGGTTTGGATGCCTTAGCTTGCGGTATTTGTGAACACGTTATCTATAAAATGGGTTACCCACACTCACTCACCCATGCGCAACCTTGATGTGCGTTACTGTGCCAGTTAGTGGCCAGCAGATTCAAGAAGGGGAAGGGGAGTTAATTAAACTTGAATGTTAATACTCTAAGAGAGAGGGGTATGGAAGGGTAACATAACCACCCTGAGTGGCTATTCTCCCTCCCTCTTACCACCCCTCATTTCCCCCTCAATGAAGAAAAAAGATACATTTTCACGCATGCGCAGCTTTGCGGGTATTGTGGTCAACACCCCTTCTACCTTACAAAATAGGGTGTGAAAAGAAAAGCTGAGAAAAGAAAAAGTTATTTTTTAATCCATCCGGTTTAAAACTAATATTACCATTATTAAATATGAATATTACTGCATTACCTTGCTACCGACAACTAATAAGTAATTAGCTCTTCTTCCATGTTCAAGAGTGGACTAGTGTCAACTACTGTATTTGTCTTTTTTAATAGGGGAATTTAAGGGGCAGTTATTGGCCCCGTGGTATAGGGGTCAGCTTAGAAGTCCCGGCTTCAATTCCCGACTGGTACCTTGGGTATTTCTCCCTTACGTGTTATGATTCCAACGGTCACCANAGGTTTGGTTAACTAGGTTTAATTTAGGTTAAGACTCACCCCGGCTACACAATATCATAATATTAACTATCATCACCTAATATTATTACGGGTACGACGTGTAGACAACCTCTTATAGTGCACCCTGGGCAACGTTCTGTGCCAACAGATCAACTAATAGTCTATACATAGGGCGACCGAACATGGATGGCATGTCCCTCTCGGCCATATTTGCCACACGAGTAAAAAAACACGTTCTGTTTATTAACGAACTAATTATAACAACACGTGGCTTATAAGCTAATGTTACACCCCACTCTGTTACCTTTTATTTACGGCCATGAATAAGATAAAAGGGAGCGGGAGTAAGCTATGAACACGTGACAAGGGAAATTATTAGCAATATTTAAAAGCAACAATATGAACGGTTTATTCAAAACCATAACAACAGAGCAGAAAACTTTACATGGTCTCATTAATCAAACTGAGATATGTTGAAAACCAAACAAATAGATAATAACTTCATATCTTTAAATTACGCGGATAATTTAAGAGAGAGTTATAAACTTGTAATATATCCAATATTTCAAATGGGTCAGTCTTGAAGAGACAGAACAACCCGTAACGTTGAATTTAGTACAATAAATCAAAAATATTAATATCCATCAGGATATTACATAAGGACTAAATAAGGGCCTAATGGGCACTTTCAAAATGTTACCAAAGTGTACTTTTCATATCAAAGAATAAGGACTTCAAAAACGTTAACTTTACATTTCAACTTTCTATAAGAAACTTTAAATTACGCGAGAGTTTGGCTAACAGACTTTAGTCAAACTCCCCCGGGACTATCCGATCCTGACACAATGTTAGGAAATTAAAACAATAACCCTACTAGTAAATAATAATGAAAATATCATATTAGAAGCAGACTAAAGAAAAAGATTAGAAAATATATTAAAGTTAATTAATTTAATAATTAATCAAAATGATCAGAAAATTACTTTTTATTAAACTGTATTTCAAAAGGCGAATAAGAAACGCTACCTTCATGTTTACAAAATAACTACTAGTAGCCACAATTCCAAAACAATTTACATTTAACACGTTCAACTTCAAGTCAATTAACAATTGTGGCTATCTAAAAGATTTAATAATCGAAAACACTAGAGCCCAAGTGGCAACAGACAAAATATAGAGCCTCATTTCAAATTTAACGATCAGGTAAAAGTCAATAGATTTAGATAATAGAAAAATTATAACATCTAACATAGCTTACACTAAGAGTTAAAATTAAATCAGAGTCCAATAAATAAATCGTCATAGTTACGATTCTGACGAAGATATAATATATACATGTTTTATCCTGACATTGTCTAGGTCCAGGACAATGTTCCTTGGTCAAGCGTTGAAATCAAATTGCCATTTTAGCATACACACACATCACAATATATAGTGGGTTTCGTCGCAATAGAATCAAGGTGGGAGAATTGAACACACGGTCGGTGACGTCAATACGCCTACTCTAAGCTTTGGATGATCGCGTAGACCATTTGTTGTCAAGGCTCCATCCGACTTCAAAAACCATTTCTTCAATAACCTAATGTTTTGAAAGTAGTTCATCTTTCAATCATCAGAGGGCAGGTGAATAGGTGAATAGTCATTCTCTAGTCGTGTCCAATACTGGCCGGCCCATAACGTGTTAGCTGACCAGGACGGAGTGGACTTCTTCTTGTTGGAACATCGTAGCTCGCTCAGCCCACTCGTCGATTTAGTATGATAGGTGTACGCCAGTCTTGGTGGTTACTAGTTTCAGAAGATTCAATCGGTAAGTACACAACAGTTTTATTATGTAGAGAGAGTATTATTGTTCAGAATTGTTTTATTATGTCGTACCAACCTACGTGAACTACAATAGAGAAGATTACTATTGTAGGGATTCTATTACCGTTGGTATAATTGGAATGGGTAGTATGAATTACAAAGAGTTATGAGTAAATGTCAGCATGGGGCGGGTACTATTGTAACATAATGTAGGTTAATGTTACACTAACTGTATTCTAGTATATACAAAACACTTAGATCCATTTCCATCAATTCATCACTGTGAAAGGGGAAACACCATTTAAAAACACCAATCGGTCAGTTATGCTAAGAATATTACCCGGGACCCTTGGCACAACGAGTAGATGCGCTACCGAACTGAATTGAGGAGTCTTTGTAATGGTTCTCCAAAATATTTTGGCTCAGTACCAGGAATTCCCCTTAAAAAAAAGTATTGATGCGTGGTCTCGACCCGAAACACGGATAGTACCTTTCCCAGCTCCGATATTAGTTTTAAAGTCAGATCATCACAAAAATAATATCCCAATCATTTTTTTAATAATTTATTTGTTTTTACTAACCACCTGAATTTTTGTAATAGTTACGTTGTGAAAAAGAGATTGATAGGGTAGATTTTTGAAACAATGTACTTGCATTTGTCTATAAGAAGCGTGAAAAATCATTTATAGAAAAAAAACTTTGCACACCCAGCTGGAAATCAAGTCCCCGACATTTCCATCATTGGAAAATTATACAAGATGAGGTTGACACCTTAGCCCGCCAACCCACCATTGTGAAGGGTCTTCCACATCATACGGTATTTCAGATGATGGGGAAGTTGAGTTTCAAATCTTCACTGGTTACATTGAGGGTTTTTTTTATGTAAGATCTACAATCATGGTTTTCTCATTTTCTCTCCACGCTAGTGCAGATGCACTTGATCTAAACTACTCTCCTTACACTTAACTCTTTGATTGGTTAGTAATAATGGTGCTGAACTTAATGTTCAAACTCCTAGCCATGTGCTATTCAGCAGGACCGTTTGACAAACTGTGTCAGATTAAACTACTTCCAGATACATTTATACTCTGACAATATTGACTGCTCTACATTTTGTTTATATATCCATTAAAATATTACTCTTGTTGCAACTGGCTAGAAATGTGAATGTCAGAGGCTATTTAGCGGTATTTGTCATGTATATGAATACATCGAATATACAAATATGAATATTCCACTAAAACAATAAGTCCATATTGAATAACATATTTGCTAGCATAATTTTTAGTCTCGCAATAAACCAAACTGCCTATGATGGGGAGATACCCAGTAAGGTGTACTGAGGGTGGTTTTTCAAAAGTGATTTCCTACTTTCTCTTCACGCAATTAGAGGTATGCTTATTCTGAATTAAACCTTCCTCTTCCTTAACCAACTAACCAAATTAGAACATAAGCGTGCAACCCTATTGGGTAGTAAGACGTTATGCTAAAATATTAGTTTCTACAAAGTTTTGTTTGTGTGTGAATGTAAATTCTATTTAGCACGAGAGTTTAATCATATTGTTCAGCCTTGGTATTTTCCTCCGTTGGTAGTGCGTCTATCGTCTATCTACAAACTTGCAATAATGGAATATGGTTTAATAGTATATAACTTAGAGGAAATGGACCCAAATGTTCGTGGGGGAAGAGAGGGAAACCATATAGTAAATGTCACCCTAAGTGCGTCCGAATGGGACTCCAACCCCTAATCTCCCAGTTCCCGGCAGCCCAGTCTATTGTTAGAGTGACACATTGGCCTAGGCGTGTCAAAATATTTTGATCGTTAGGGCTACATTAGAAATTAAAAATATGGAGAGGGCCACATTAAAAAAAAATTATTTTCAATATCAAGTAAAAATATTTCCAACTTTGTATCTATTGATCACAAAAATAAAAGGGTTGACTCCTATAACATAAAACAATAAGGCTAACCATTTTCACCAAAACTTTGAAACCATTTATTTTCCAAACTGGTTTTAATGTCGGGCTTTAAATCTTATACCGAAGTAACTTTTATATTTGTTGACAATAAATGTGTGTCTGAAGCCTAGATCTCTTGAGTGTTTGGTTAAATTTCATTTGAGGAAAAAACTGTTAACATACGCATGTGCCCAAACATTGCACATATTTAGTGCGCAAATTAAATTATTATTTAGACTTGATTCGGTGGCCGCATGGTCTAAGGCATCACTCTCTTGTAAAACTTGACTGCCGATTACAGGGTAAAGTTTGAATCCCGGGTAGGTGTACTGAGTTTTTTTTCCAAAAATAGTTTTCCACTATCCCTTTACGTAAATGAGGGTAAACTTCCTCTATATGATGCAACCTTTCTCATCCCTAGCTTATTAGAGTAATTAGTACATATGTATACAACCTGAACAGGCTGTAAGACGCGGTGCTAGAATATAACTATTTTTGGGGGTTGATACATGCTGAAAAAAATAGTACAGATTTGGTACAGCAACTTCACATATCTTATTTTCCTCAATATATAAAATCCTCAAATATCACAATTCCAAATGTTTTATTTACTCGAAGTTTGTAACAAGAAGTAAAGGGTTACTCTAAACGATGGTTCATTACTAAGCACGTGGGGCGCACAAACTCATGGACAGGGCCGCATGTATCCCGCGAGTTTGACATGCCTGATTTGGACCAGAGCTTCACAAACTTTTTGGACCAAAGAATCCATTACACAAGATAAAATACATGTTGGAGCCCTTATAATTTTTCCTGCACTAATATTATGAAAGTTAAATTTTACACATATAAAAGTATTTTATAAAAAATAGAAAACATAACATGTTCTGGCAGTTCCTTTGGAAAATACCCTTTATTAAGATTTGAGAAAACTGACAATCCTAATTACTGATTTGATTTTATAGTGTGAAAAACAAATTAACAATATTCTAAAATTGCCTCCCGAAGTCTGAAATAACTACGGTGGAGCCCAGTTTGAAAAACGCTGCCTTAGACCAAGTGGTGGGTGTTGCATATGAATCGATCCCTCTTATATGAAGATGAAGGAGGCTTACTGAAATTTACGTCTTCATGCGAATCGTCCAAGTGGGCTATTGCTAAGTCATTATACGTGCTTTCCCTGTCGGGGACAGGGTTGAGGTGGAATTTCCTTTATTTCGTAACCAACCATTTTTACCTCTTGCGGTCCTGATACCCTAATTAGTAATCATTACCCTAGCCGATGCTTCTAATTTGTTAATTGGGAATTATATAAGTTATAGCCCACCACGTTGTAAGAACGGAATTGAAACATAAGATCATGCTTCAGCACCCTTATGAAAATTAACTATTGAAAACCAATAGTATTTTTGGAATACTATTGAATTTTAATAGTATTTTAGAATTACTATTTAAT
>CABFVX010010586.1:0-13513 GCA_902151425.1 Timema shepardi | reverse complement strand
CAGATAAATCTGTGCCGGGACCGAGGATTGAACCCCGGACTCCAGCACAGAAGTCCGACACCTTACCCCTAGACCACCAGGTCACCCTGAAGCAATAATTGTACAGTCAAATTGTCATGGGAAGCCCCATTAGGGGGGGGGGGAATACTTTTTTCAATGATAACATTTTACTTAATTGATTTTGTTGTATAGGTCTATTGATATTTTACATAAACAAATTACTTATGAATTTATGAAAATTTTGTTTTAATGACTTTTGTAACCGTCATAAAAGTTTCTTCCTTTTGAACCTAACTGTATCTTAGATACGTCCTCGCTTGTAGTGTGTGTGCAACATGTTGCCGATCTGGTTGGAATGTAATTTTGTGCATGTAAAAGGGCACAGATCAAACGCGTATGAAACTTCTTCTTTTTTTTATGCTTTGAAGGCGACCCATGATTTACATTCATGAAGTGACCGCCTATATGCGGGATAACTCTGCATGTGTTGTGTTCTGTCTGGTACGCTGCCAACGTTTGCGCAACTAAAGTCACTAGTCGAGGAATCAAACTATATACGCGTACTTTTAGGAATATCAGGTTTTGACGAAAGTCGAACCGGTAAGATTCAATTTTATTTTAACACCGCGTCTTACTACCCGTTCTGATTATAAAGTACGCTAATGTGCTGATTATACTAATGGTTTTAGGGAAGGTTATATTTAGAGGAAGTCTACCCTTATTTTCTTGGAGAGAGAGTGGAAAACCATTTTGTAAGAACCCACCCTCAATACACCCGACTGAGATTCGAACCTCGATCTCCCCGTCATCGGCAGTCTATTTTACTGTGAGAATAACGTGTTAAACCATGCGGCCACCGAATTGGGTGATAGATTCAATTGTTAATGGATTGGGAAACTTAAAGTCTGTTCAGCGTAGGAATTATTTTCTGAAAGGCCTTTTTCCTTACCAGAAATCTATTATATAGTAGGATATTGGTAGGAAAAAAGGCCTTTCAGAGAGTAATTCCTACCGTGAATGGAGTATTTAGGCAAGTGTGTACTTTCCGAACCGACGTGATTATATCAGCACACGACTTATAAAACTAACTTAAATCTAGAACAGACACAACATCCAGCCCCCGAGCCTTTATTTCATCACTTTGAAAGGGGAAACCCACATTTTATTAATTTTTTTTTTTGGGCCATGCCACGAATCGAAACCTGGGACCCTCATCTCAGTAGACAGGCTCGCTACCGACTGAGGTAAGGTATCGGACTAGAACTTATCGGTAATTAAATAACGAATATATGAAAGTGGTTCTTGTAACTTTATGCGACTGTCTTGATTAAACCTACCTAACATCTTATTTATCTCCCCAACCGGTTGAATAAACGAAGTGTATAATTATCTTTCGAAACATCATGTATTTCAATCCCGGCTGTTTAACCCAGGATATTACAGTTCTATTTTCATCCGAAGAATCTTTATCTGACAACTAGAAAAGTTACTAGACGTAATTTTGCGCATGCATACGTCAAATCAACGTGATTGGCAGCTGTCACTTTTGATAAATATTACCATTACCTATAAATAACACTACACATATAGAAATATATGATCCATTTTAGCTGCAATTTTTTTTAAATATACTTCCTAATAGACCCTTCTTATGAAACTTGGACCTGATATCAGTGGCGGCTCGTAGCTAAAATTAGTGGGGGTGCTGCTCTAATTTTTTTTTAACCTTTGTTTTAAAATTGTGTAAAAAGAAAAAAACATGTATAAAATGAAAATTTATTCAGGAACTTGATAAAATCTTAACAAAAAAAAAGCCAAACTATTTTACTTACTTTAACAAATTCTTACAGTTCAAGCTTGATCTATTCATTTAAAAATTAAATCCATTCTTCTTGTTTTAATTTGCGCAAAAAAAGTTCAATAATTTTCTCCTTGATCTCTGGATGACAATTGAGGAAATTTTTCTCCATTGAAAGTACTGCAAGCTCATTTAATCTTTCTGTTAAATAAAATAACAGTTTTTTTTAAATCAAATAGAATAGCTGGAAGCAGAATAATAATCTAATTCTACACTTTTCTATAATTTATCACATTCAAGAATATGGTACACGGTTTTTAAGCACAATGTCGAGTAAAAAAATTCCTTCCACCATCACGTCAGAGCTGGCACTTCGAGAGCAACATTGCTCTCTACCTGACATTCTCGCCTTCCTCCCCACCCTCTCCTCTCCTATGTGCGCATGCGCACAACAGTCAAACACCACGTCGCTGGCACTGTGAAGTGCACAGTTCTATACAATGACTTTTGTATCTTTTTTCATAAACTGGAGGATGGCTACCGAAGTACTGACATTAAGCTTAAGGAATATATATTGTACTACAAAAATAAATAAAGAATTAATGAAAAAAGAACTCGTTATATTAAATTTTATCGATAATACCAAGTGTAAATAGGGGGTGCTGCAGTTCCGCAGTGCCTATACACGAGCCGCCATTGACTGAAACAAACTAACGCTCGAACTAGATATCTCACCCAAGTGCTGTTTTCACTATTTTTCACTTGACAATAAAATTGGTAAAAACAGTTTGTTTTATAAATATGTATTGTATTTAAACATTTATTTTAACGGTTTCACTGGTCTAGTCTCTTTAAGGAAACTATAAAGTACCTTTCGTTTACCAGGAAGTGTTGCGATCTTGCCTTGCATGGTTACACCGTGACGTAGCTTATAAGATAAGGATATGGGCCACTTTCATAGCCCTAAACCAGAATAGATTGGACTTGTTTTAATATGCTAAAATGGCGGATTACATCCCTGGTGTCTTTACTATGAAACTGTCTTTATCAAGATAAAATTGCTACTTTTCAAGATAAATTGAGTTTACACATACAGAAATTAACTATAAAGCTGAAGAAAATAGCAATGTTATTTCATATGAGGCGATAATTCATTCAGTCACACCTAAAACTTGGAAAAGTCATCAACTCCATTTTAATCAAGAAGGAACGTTATTTCTGACCAGAGAAATTTGTAATATGTCGCGAAATTACTAGACACGGAATATACAGCAGATTATTTATCGGCTAGTAATTGTAGGGAATTTCGCAACAACAACAAAATTATTTAAATGATGGGACATTTTTTAATGCACTTTGTTAAGGAAAAATAATTTACAGGAAATGTTCCCGAATTCGGGTGGAGGTAGTGTGCTTCCATAACCAACTCTAAAAGTCAGAAAACTTGGTGTGATTAGTGGGAAAATTTTCAGATATTTTAGCAAAACAATTTTCAGGATCATTTTATCAGAATTTAATAGAAAACAAACAAAAAACTATTTTTTTTTGTACGCTTCCTATGTAAAGTAATTTTTTGTCTGGAAAACCTAGGAATAGGACAATTAATTTCTTAATAAAAAAAAAGTGGTAACTCTGAACGAAATCAAACGAAATTTTGGATTTCTAACTTAACTTTGGAGGCATTATCAAATTAAGACTTATTAAAAAATACTCTCCTCAAAACGAGTTTATGATTTTTCAATTTTCCATCGTGAAAAATTTATAAACATATTCTTATTCCCATTTTCGATGTGGTTTTTTTTTTAATTTTCCGTAATTCTTGCTCAGCGATTTAGGAAAATTATGTTTTTAAGGTGCATCAGGTTGGCTACCTTGTAGGGGTGTTCCGTGTGTGTGTGTGTGTGTGTCGGCTGTTGGTCTTGGGAACCCCCCTTCACCCCCCACCCCCAAGCCCTCTTACCTCTACTTGACGGGCGTTTTATTGGCAGTTAGCACGCTATTTTGGACGGCCGCAGCGTCGCTAGACGACTTCCATACCCGGAGAGCATGCAGAGAAGGAGTTGAAGCTGAGTTGCTTCTGGCTGATAACGTTTGACCGACCGCCGGCCCTCTTAAATCGATACCAAGCCGTAGAAACCACACTTTCTTGGCTGCACCTTTCTGAATATGGAGTGAAGACATGCACTTCAGTTTGGCCTTGGAATGGAAAGTGGGGATACGAAAGATCCAATAAAATAAAATTAAAAAAATCTCGACTTCAATACATGGTAACACGTACAATCAGAGTCGAACAAAAGTAGGAACCTTCTAGGTTTGGCACCGAATGGAAGGGGGTAAGCCAGTTAAATCGTTCGAGTATAAGACTCTATTAGGGACAGAGGGAGTAAGTATATTAGTATTTCCCAAAGTGGCCTTAAAACGTAGCTCACATTTATTCGTAAGCTCTCCGATATTTTTTTTAAAATATAGAACTCTCGTCTTCATTTTCGCACTTTCTTCAAACAGAATAGCTCCTAAAACTTTGTTACTTTTGGTCTTAAACAAGATTCGTCCCATCCACCCAGACTACTAAAGTTTTAAGTTAAAGCGAGGCCTTGGCACAATTCTTTGTACAGGAGAAATCGTGCCCAGCTAACGCCTGACTGGTTGACCCTTTCTTTTGAGGGACGCAACCCTGCGACTCAAGTACGAAGGGTTCCCCCTTCGTCAGGGAATTTAAAACTACCAAGAAAATCGGTAGAAAAGGTCATATTTGGCTATCCATGAAAGAGAAAGTCTTGATTCCATTCTGTTCAAACAATTTTTTACCAAAGCTGTTCATTTATTTTTGAGTGCATTTAAAAATTTATAACAAATTGAGTATTTTAATCTTTTGTATCTAAACATCTTTATAATTACCAATAATGAATTTTTGGATTAGATAAATTTATTTTTGAAAGTTTGTTTCCATCCGGTATTCGTATTTTAAATAGTGTGAAATGCATTCGTCACTTTAGACAGTTGGTAACAATACCTATAAAATAATTTAGTAGAATTTTATCAATTTTATTTAGACCCTAAAAGAAATGCTTGAATGTTCCGAAATGGCCTTCTAATCCTTAACGTAGGCCTACATACACACCATGATGGTAATATTTTGTAAGTCCTTAATATATTTCTTAATTTTAGACCCTGATAGTTTGATTCGTTTTTCCCTTGTTTTTTTTAAAGAGATATTTTGGTAGTCATTGTTAAGTCTTAAAAAGATCGGCGACACTTTGTTTATCTGTTTAGTTTCGATATTAACATGGTTACAATGGGGAGCCTTATTAAATGTACACTAAAACAAACATTTAGTTTTATTAAAGGTAATTAATTAATATCAATACAAATTTAAGGATTGAAGAGAAGATGTGTGGATAAAATCCAAACCGAGACCCATTCTTATTCTGAATATCCAATATGTCTCGACTGGTATATTCATGGTTGCGTTGGTTTTCGCATGTTTTTATATTCGTTGATTCGTATATGAATTGGAGGCCAACAAGCGAGCGGTTATCTGATGTATCGTAAACAACTTCCCCTCCCCACTCAAAATAGCACCTCACCCACAAACAAGTTTTGAATATATCTGTTTGTGCCTTTCGCCACATCAATATTGTTATTCGCGTACATTTCTTGCTGTGCGTTCTTCCTAACAAGGTCCTTAATCTATTTTACATTACTCCAAAGATTTATTTTTAATTTTTCTGAATGAAATGTAAATTATTTAGGGGGAGGACCTGTCCCCCTTCAGCCCCCCTCTTGTAACGACGCCCGTGCATGGTACACTTTTTGAAATTAAATGAAATGTGGTTTGTCGTGTGGGCTCATACACCCAAACACGTGGTGTGATGTAGATCCAGCGTTCGCCGCCATGAATCGTTGTTTAAGAGAGAGAGAGAGAGGATTGCCAGGAATGTCGGGAGGCTGCGCATGCGCAGTAAGCCCTCTCGCTGGCTGGTCCAGACGCACATAATCTTCTTATCCCTTCCCCAGGACAGGAATCTTTTAAGGGAGATATGCTCTGCTCAACTCTGGCATTGCCAACCTTAATGTATTTCCCCTAGTGAAACATTTCAGCACCAGCGTGAGAGAGTGTAGGTGACTGATAGCGTAAGTTACCAGATCTACTTTCATGTATCTATTCGCCAAACCATTTGGTCTGAGAGACCGGTTTATGTGGTGTTGTTGGCACTTTTACACCAGGGTTCATACGGTCCTTGAAAGACCTGGGATTTAATGTGTCCAAGGCCTTGAAAAGTCCTGGAATTTTCAGGTTTCAATATTTATTTTTGAAGTGGTTGTGAAGAGTGGTTGTAAAGATCGTGATCTAAGAATCCCTGGGGTTGTAAATTTCTAGTGCATCCTCTTTGATCAAGCGTTAGCTGTTGTCGCTCAATTTCCTGTTCTAGCCATACTACCATATATACTGAATCTAGAATTACTGCACTAACCAATAAATCAAGGAGAGTGAAGTAAGTGACCACAAAGTTTAATTAATATTTGTATATTCATACATGTTAATTAAATTTAGTGGAAAAGTTGTTGTTTTCCATTTATTTAAAAATTGATACGGCTTATAATTTCTTTTATTGGCGTGTTTAGCTTTAGGCATTACGAGAAATAACAGTTTTAGTCCTAAAAAAGTCCTTAAATTTATGTTTCATATGTCTGTAAAAACCAATTGTTTTTAATCGTGTTTTTTAATCTTTTAACGGTTTTAATTATTGAAACATGAACTTGTTTGGATTTTTTTTTATAGAAGCGGCGTTTGTGGTTCAATTAAAAATGTTTTTCAAACGCGAGGGTTTCTAAAAGGTTTGATGTCATACAAACCTCGTTTGGTTGTATTCATGCGCGTGTGTTTACAAACTAAAGTTATAAAAACAATTATATACTTTGGTGGCAAGTTATACAAAGATCCAAGAGTGAATATAATACTTTTAATCTATTATTCCATGACGTTCTTGTTGCCACGATCACGAAACAGAAAACGCTAATAGTTTTATTAATATATTTTGTTCTTTCAATCAGTTACGAACACGCCTATTATATAAAGTCATCCTTAGGGAGACAGAGCATTTGACACGCCTAAACCAAAGGATCCAGCTTCATTTCCCGTGCACAAGTTTTATTTTTCATCATATTTAAATAACATTACAAATGCTTCAATTTCACTTTCTGGTATAGTCGAGAAAATGTTCTACCTCGAGATTATGGTCAATCTTTGTGGAATTCCCCCCCCCCCCTTACCCCCCGCTCCGCCTCCATGAACCCCTAAAAGTATATTTTATAATTTTGGCTGCTTTTCCCTAGGCCTAGAACCGAAACGGTTGTTTGGATTGTTTTCAAACTTGATAGTTATTTAGATGTTATAGAGACAGTTTTATATGATTTTGACCCTAACCCTAAAATTAAGGGTTCTTTGCTGAAATGGTTTTCTTATTAAATATGACATTTTTTTGAAAAGGGGTCTTTAATATTTAGTTTAAAATGGGTGTATGGGAATTGTTTTTTCATAAGAAATAAGAATATATTTATAATTTGAGGGTTGTTTATAAATAACAGATTTTTTAAAATTTGATTCTTTTTAATAAAAAAAAAGGTTTGAACGATTTTGTTTTTATAATATGAAGTGTGTTGATGGTGATTAACAAAATGATAGGTTTGTTTTTCCGAGGGAAACTTAATTAATTACTTATTTTACATGAGAATCTACTTTTTTTTTATATATATACATGAAGCCTCTATTTCACAACATATTACTTTCATTTAGAGGAGAAAAACACATGTTTTCTTGCTAAAAGAGGAAACTACAAATCTTAAACTATGTTTTCTCCTATTATTTTTTTTTCAATCGCTCTGTCGAGCTGTATTTCTCCATGTTTGCCCAAGACACAAATACATTATTTTATGGAGGGAAAGTTTTGAAACGTGTTAATGGAGTCGAAATGCTGGACTTGCGTAATACCTGGCCTGAATGCTGATTTAAACTGGAATTTGAGACAGGTTTTCTATTTTGTACCATTCATCTTTCCGGTATAAAATGTTTATTTTTAGATTCTCGCAAAGTATACTCACAAGTCTGTAAAACAAACAACCAAAGAGGTCTCAATTCTCGCCGCGTTCTTATGTATTAATTCTAACTAAAAGCAAGTGGAAATATTTTGTTGGGACTTGGGAGTAGAGGGAACGCGAAAAAAAAAGTGTTTTTCGCAGTTTTTATAGCAATTTTGTTTTGCTAAAATAAATGAAATAATTCTCCAGTACAAACATAGTTTAATTTTCTTCACATGGTGATATCAACATTTGTTGGATAGCTGTTAAGAACATAGCGGCATTAGATAAGAAACTAATCCAAAGTACAGTAGCCCCGTGGCTTCTTTGGTGCTGAGTGACAGCTCACAGCTGTCAGAAGTGACAGCTGCTAAAAACATGTTTTTTTTGCAGATCATATGATTTGGCGTAGGGATACATAATTTGGTCTGGTAACTTTTCAAAGCCGTCAGCTGTCAGTCAGTACCAAAGAAGCCATGGGGCTACTGTATGGTTTCAGCTCGCCTGGCCAGTCAGAATTATTTCTTTTCATTTGAATAGATGAACGATCTTGGATCCAACATACCTTCCTAAAACTCGATTCACACGTTCACTGGGAATTGATAAACATAATCTGCTCTCGAATGTCTTAGCAATTCACACGCTAGCAGAAATGTAAAGCCTGTTTAGCGTAGGAATTGTTTTCTTAAAGGCCTTTTTCCCTACCAGAAATCTATTATATAGTAGGGTATTGGTAGGAAAAAAGACCTTTCAGAGAGTAATTCCTACCGTGAATGGAATATAAGTTGACCCATAATACTTTTCAATACAAACTTATTAGTATATTTTATTTTCTAGTGGCTCAACAGATCTTTTAAGATTATATTGCCACGGTGGAAGTTATCTAATTATTGTGTCGTGTATGACGAGAATCATACACACAATTTTTATTTACTTATTTCTTCAAATCATTTATCAACAAAAGACGTATGCATCTCGATTTGTAAGCGCATGCGCACTGATTGAGTCAGCTAGATTTTATTTTTTTATTTGATTGGCAGCTCCACGCAGAGTTTATGAAGAAGTGCGGGTAAAGCCTAGATGGTTTCTATTCGCGTTGATTTCTTGTGATTGGTCTTCACATGATCATATTTCGTTTCTCGGTGAAAGTGGGAACCCAAAGTTAGCTGTTCGTCACATTTTGGTCGAGTGCCAAAAGTAAACATCATGGATCGAGAGTTTAACTATGACAAGATTAATGTTTTATCTGATGAGTATTTTAAGGGTTTTGTTTACGTGTTTTTAAATTTTTATCATTCGTGTTTCCATTTTTGTTTAGCCTCCTGTGAATGTTTTAAATATGGTACGTTTATTCGACACAGTTTGGTCTTTGGTTTTGATTACCGTTTTATTTGTTGATGATTTTACTTTATATGTTTTATATTGTTATTCAATGGACCAGTATATTAGAGGGTACTTGGCCCATTTTCAAAAGTTCGACAAGCTCACCAAACTTGGAAGATTTGATTCTTTTTTGTGATACACGTTTAGGTTATGTCGTTCGTTCGTGAAATGTATTATAAATCGAATATAACATCCCATAAATATTTCCAATTTTTTTTAAATTGATAATAAACTGACATTCTAAGCCAGTGAAATTAACACAATTTTGTTTAGAACGAGGGGGAAAAAAATCTTTAGTTATTAAATATTGATAACATGGCTAAAATCTGTTAATTACTTTAAGCCCATGTTCATCCTTTTTTAATATATTATTTTAAAAATAGTTACATTTATGTTGATAGTGGGTAGGTAGTTCTGGGTTCACTATTCTGTGAATACCTCTACTCCAATCCTGTACTTCAATATTGTGTGAAAACCTCCACTCCAGTCTTGTACTTCAATATTCTGTGAATACCTCCACTCCAGTCTTGTACTTCAATATTGTGTGAATACCTCTACTCCAGTCTTGTACTTCAATATTCTGTGAATACCTCCACCTCAGTCTAATAGTGCCTCCTTGGTCGGTAACCAGTATGGTGATTGCTGGGTAGTAAACTACCCAGGCCAGGTAGACAAGTCAGGGAAAGAGGAGGCGGGGAATGGCGTTATCCAGCAGAACTGTTGATCAGTTGCCAAGGCAACAGATTCTCTTCTCCCCCTCCCATAATGTTGCGACATCACAGCGAGACACAACGACACAAGGGGGGAAAAGAGACAATCAACGGTGTCTGGGATCCTATCAGATACTGCCGAACTAAGGGGTGTTGGGGGTGTTCGACCCAATCACTGGAGCTTGCCCCCCTTACAACACATTGGCCACTGGAGAGCTGGTAACTGACACATTTTCATTGTAAACATTGGTTGGGCGTCACTAGTGTTGATGTGGAAATAATAATTATTTTCTCGTTACTATATTATCAATAAAAAGTGTTAATAAAGCTTCTGATAATACTCTCTTACTAAGTAACACTGTATATTTGGCTTTTCGTAACTAATTTAAAGAATAAAATATGTTAATAAAACAATGTTTTTTTCTATCTCGCATCAGTGGCAATGATATACAGTAGACCCATGGCTTCTTTGGTGCTGACTGACAGCTCACAGCTGACTTCTGACAGTCAACATTTTGGTATAAACCTAAATTTTGACCGTCAGAAGTGACAGCTGCTAAACATATGTTTTTGCAGATCTTATGGTTCGACATAGGGATACATAATTTGGTCTGGTAACTTTTCCAAGCTGTCAGTCAGCACCAAAGAAGTCATGGGGCTACTGTACAACGCATTAAGTGATCAATTAAATTGTACTATATTCAAATTTTTATCTTTAAACGAGAAGAGGTTACTGATAGATTAGAAAGTTGAGTTTGAACTGAGGAAGAAACTGATAAGAAATGCTACATTTGGAGCATCGCGTTGTCTGGAGCAGAAACTTGGACTCTCAGGAAGATGGAAGAGAAATACTTGGAGAGCTTTGAAATGTGATGCTGGAGAAGACTTGAGAAGATCAGGTGGGCAGACAGGGTGACATATGAAGAAGTCCTAAAAAGAGTGGGTGAGAAGAGAACCATTTTGGATGTGATTCTTCGGTACAAAGCTGGATAGGACACATCCTTAGGAGGAACTAAGGAACTGTATTCTGCATGACGTCATAGAAGGGCAGGTTGAGGGAAAGAGGAGCTTAGGAAGAACTAAGGAACTGTATTCTGCATGACGTCATAGAAGGGCAGGTTGAGGGAAAGAGGAGCTTAGGAAGAAAGAGGATTCAAATAATATATTACTTGAGGGAAAGAAGAAAATTCTGGGAGTTGAAGGATTAGGTAGTGGTCAGGGTGCATTGGCGGCTTAAGTTCACTGATAAAAGGAATGGACCTGTCGTAAGACAGAACACATAATAATAATAATTATTATCTTCTATAACTGGCCACTGAAACAAATAAAGGGATTTTATAGCTTAGAGAACTAACATTACAAAATATTAGTTTCAAAATAAAATGTTTTTATTTTTTTAAACGGATAAGCATAAACACAACCGAAGACACTTTTTGTAAGGTCATCAACGGCTTTTGTTTCGTGAAGTTCGTTATCTTAATTTATGAAAAGAACGCAATCTTTCAGGAGCTCTCTTTTGAAAAACATTTTTAAGTGAACCACGGACGCAGCTTCAACAAAAACAGTTATTTTTATTAGTTTGTGTTTCACTGATGTAAACATAGTTAAAAGGAAAACATAATTTAAAAAAACAAATTTTTTCTAGTGAAATTTTTGACTGTAAAAAGTGATAATTCGCCGTCTTGCATATCATATGGTTTGGCGGATGGATACATAAGAGTAGGTAGCTCTGGTAACTTTCTCTAGCTGTCACCATTACTTCAATGGCAAATGGACTCTATAGTTTGACGAGAAGTGTACATTTTTTTCTAAACATGTCTAATTTTCATATAATTTAAATTGAACCGTGCGTGACCTTTAGAGACAAGAATTATTGAGAATTTACTGTACCGTAATAAAAATTATATCAATTTTAGCCACACACAAAAAAAAAATATTAAAAGTTAAATTTTTATAGGATAACCCTTTCATAAAATACAAACTTGTTTTTTTTTTTGCGGCCAAAATTGATAACATATTATTAAGTGTTATTTTATCAGCTGTATAGATAGTGTATATCAAAAGTGACAGCTTCAGATCATATGACTTGATGTATGAATGTGTGAAAGTAGATCTAATAGCTTAGGTTCGAAACTCGGTCGGGTTAACTGCGGGTGGTTTTTCCTAAGTGGTTTTCCACTCTCCCTCCACGCAAATGCGGGTTCACTTCCTTTAAATTCAACCTTCCCCATTCCTAATCCATTAGAGTAATTAGTACTTAAAGCGTTAATAACACGAACGGGTAGTAAGACGCGGTGCTAAATATTATTAAATTATTCTAGCTGGAATACAAAAGGCCCTCCCTATGAAAATTTTACTGCCTTATGGAAATGGAGGGGAATTTCAAAGTTATTAATTAGTCGCAATCCTCTTTTTTTTATATACTAAATCTCTATTTTTTGTTGCAGAACCTGTAGCTGGCTGATAGATGTGGATATACCGTGTTTCACTGTTGGAAGCACTGTCCTTCAAGGTAAGGCATTTGAGTGGAGGGAGAGCTAAAAACCACTAGGGGGGGGGGGTGTTCAAATGCCAATTTGCTCGTGACAAATATTCATAAACTGGAGATAGCTTGGCTATGTGTTTAAAATTAAACAAGACTAACGTTCTCTCACACTTCTCAATCCTACCTTAAAAAATATGATTCAAAATTAAATAGACCCGAATTAGTCCGAAGAATTGGGAATAAACAATACATAATATTTTAATAATATTCATTATAGTTTTACTAAGGAGATATAATATTATAATAATCAAGGAAGAAACAGATATTATACTAAGCAGTGACTTGATATTCAAGGAAATAAGCTTACGTAAAAAAAAAGTGTATTCTTTTGTTATGATAAAATAAACTAAATAATTCAAGTATCTCAAAACTTTAACGGCTAAAAATTAATTATAATTTAAGACAAATTATTAGTTATGCTTAAATTGGTATTTTAAATTACTCATTGTCTTGTTATCATATATTTTAAAGTGTTATATGTACTAATTCCAATCAAATCTCATTAATTTAAATATAAGTACTTTCTGTTCAACTCTTACATACTTGTCTAAATAGCATGATTAGATTAAATTGTCTAATAAGTGTACCTTTTTTTTCATTTATTTATCAGTTTTAACATGTCATATGGCTAACTTTAATTAACATGTACTCAATTATGTTCTGACATGTTATTATATTATCATCACTGAAGCATATATAATACCAATTTAAGTACAACTTATAATGTGTCTTAAATTATCATTCATTTTTAACCGTTAAGGTTTTGATATACTGGTATTATTTAGTTTATTTCATCATAACAATTTAAAACACTTTTTGTCACTTCTTAGTATAACTGTTTCTTCCTTTGTGGTGACCTGGTGGTCTAGCGGGTTAGGTGTCAGACTTCTGTGCTGGCGGCCGGGGTTTAATTCTCGGTCCCGGCACAGATTTATCTGATTACCAAACCCTTCCTTCACCTCTGACAAGACATCTTGTGAGTGTGGGGAATGCCAGGCC
>CABFVX010010585.1:0-13519 GCA_902151425.1 Timema shepardi | reverse complement strand
TCTCATGTACTCCAACATCCTCATTACTTGCCCATACCATCTCAGTCCTGCTTCCTCTACTATCTCATGTACTCCAACATCCTCATTACATGAACATACCATCTCTGTCTTGCTTCCTCTACTATCTCACGTACTCCCACTCTTTACTGGATCACTTCATTCCTAATCTTGTTTCTCCTCGTGACAGCTAACAGGCTCCTCACAAACTTCATTCCCTTGTTCTCCACTTTCCTTGTCTCTCTTACATTCAATGTCAATGTTTCTGCTGCATGTGTGACAATGGGTACAAAGTACGCCCTGTACAACACTTCTCTTCTCTATATCAGGTATCTCACACAACTATCCCTGATGTCCTCTTCACATTAGATCCCCTCTACTTCCACCTTTCTCCTCAATCACACTTCCAACATAAATACGTTCTGTACTTTTCTCAGCTCTACTCCATCCAACTTCATAGCTTCACTAGGCCATATCATCTTCCTTGTATTACCATCACTTCACACGTTGCCAAGCTAAATTTCACTCCACCCTCTTTTACTTCCTCATTCCATTCTTGTAGTTGTTCCTATACTTCCTCTTCCTTCTCCCCCCATACCATCAAATCATCAATAAACATCATGGCCTTCATTCTTTTGTATAAGCTACATTTCCCCCAAAAGACAAATAATCGGTTTCATATATAATGTCAAACATTCTCGACATATACATTATAAACGAAATCATTAAAGCCCTTTACAAAAAATTTGGAATTAAAAAAAAATCTTTACAAGTAAACTATCCTTAATTTAAGGGCTAGGGTAAAAAAGATGTATTATATTTTAACATCTAAATATTCTGATAGAACAAATCATATCTATGGCCACGGAGACACTAACAAGTTATGAAATACCCATTGTTGGGTTAAAAAAAACTCATACAATGTAAAAATTCATCATATTCTCGAGTTGTAAAATGTTCACGATTTCAATAACTTCTCTTGATTTAAGAAAGTAGAATAGTAGTCATTTGTTTTCGAATGTGGTTCTTATGGGTGAAAGACTAGTGTGCCTAACTCTACTTGTATATTCCGATAGGTTTTTACCTGGATGACAGTTCGAAAATCATATGTTTAGGTTTGGGGTTGCCAACACATGTAAAAGATCACAGTTTTGTTATAAATGTCAAGATCTTTAATTACCTGTTATATATTACATTAAAATAACGTAAACTTAAGTTTTCTCATACTATTTCGTTTTATTATATAATTTATTTTTATCCAACCCAAAACAATATTTTAAACATAGCTATAAGTACTTATTTTTCTCTTTGGAACGTTACTGGTTTTGTGTAATATAGTGCACACATCAATACCTTTTAATACAGGCATCGTATTTGTACCGGAAAAGAGAAAATTCTTTTCATTTTGTTACATACAATACATGATTTTATGATTATTTTATCGTATTTTGAAATATTTAACTGAATAAAATATTTTCATCAACTGCGTGTCTGCATCATTGTAAAAAACTAGTTAACCGTTATGTTCAACCACATGGTTTAAATTCGTCAGTCGCCATTTTGAGGCTATGTTCGTTAGAAGTTTTTGTGAAAGTGGTGTTAATATTTTTTTAAGTGGAATAAAACGATAAATAAACTTTGTATCCGACCTAAAATAAATATATAAATAATATTGGTCTAAATTACTGTGGTTAACTACCACATTAATATATTACCATCAGTTTTCATTACAGTCATCCAAAGTGATAGATGTAGCTGTTGGCGTAGTGATATATTAGAGGTTACTTCTAGTAACATTTCGAGCTGTCATTCAGGTAAACTTAGCTCGTGAATGACTTTTAGCTCTGAAGTCACAGGCTAAGGTCTAAGTCTTATAGGGTGTACTGGTGACAGGGAGGTAAGGGTTCTATTCCCTACCCATCCAAATGATTGCGTATGTAATGCTTTAGACTATGCTACAACCGGTTTGGGTGATAGCTAATATTTAAATTACCTAAAAAGCAGTTTCAGCTGCCAATTGCCCTTGACAATTTAGAATATCTGAACAAATTGTAATAAAAATAAATAACTCCATTGTTTTAAAAATACAAAATAGGTGTTGAATAAAGACATTTTCAAATCCTTATATGATTTAAAAAAACATAATTATATAATTATAATAAAAATTATACATAATAAAAATAATATTTTAATGTGATTAATAGATAGTAATACTACATTAAATAACCCAGGATTAAAGAGATGTATTGTATCGTGTATACCTAGGCATTATAATCGTATATTACATTTAATTAGGTTTGAGATACCTGAAACGCTTGTCAAGCTAATTGCTGTATATGTGAATGATACGTGCGGCAGAGTAGGCCTGCGGATTGGATCTCACCAGATATTTTAGAAATACATAATTGATTGAAACAAGAGATGTATTTTTCCCAAAACCTTTTAAACTGCCTTAAAATAATACGCTATTAGGGTAGTGCAAGAGAGTAGGGAAGAATTGACATTAAACGATACATTTAATTTATTAAGATACGCAAATGATTTAACTTTGTTGAGCAATAATAAGGAAGATGTTTCAAGAAATGCAGGAATGTTATTGGAAATAGGCTTAGAAGTGAAAGCTGAAAAGACTAATTATACTATCTCACCCAGAACACAGATTGGGAACGATAATTTGGAGATCATTTAGAACGACATATCATTTGACAGGGTTATAAAGTTAAAACCTGCCTCGGTGGCGTAGTTGGCTAACGCGCTTGTCGTGTTGAGCTCGACTGCTGAGTACGTGGAGATCGAGGTTCGAATCTCGGTCGGGTGAACCGGGGGTGGTTTTTCCTAAATGGTTTTCCACTCTCCCTCCACGCGAAAACGGGTACACGTCCTCTAATTCAACCTTCCCAATTCCTAATCCATTAGAGTAATTAGTACTTAAAGCGTAAAACCCGAACGGGTAGTAAGACGCGGTGCTAAATATTATTATTATTATTATTATTATTAAGTTAAAAATATTAAGGTGGATTGCTAGTGAGCGTGAGTTTAGGGCGGTATTTTTTGAAAGTTATTTTTAGAATAAAAACTTTTTTGGACAAAATGGTTCAAACATTTCTTCTATAGAAACATATAGTCTAGTTTTCTTCACGTGATGATATCAACAGTTGTTGAATATCCGTTGAGGGTGTCCTGGAATTTAATGACAACTGTTTCTCTTCATTTAAAAAGTTGGTCACCAAATGCCGCTCTGCTCATGACAGATATTCAAGAACTGTTGAAATTAGCATGTGCATAAAACTAAACTCTATGTTTCTATAGAAAATATATCTGATTTGTTTTGGCCAAAAAATGTTTATGCTATAAAAACTGCACAAATACTCATCTTAACTCACGCTCACTAGAACCCCACCTTAAGGATCAATTTTAACTGACTATAACGATATTAGATTGGAGATTAGGAAAAGGATACAGTCAGGAAGTACACGATACTACTCCGTCACGTATTTGTTGAAACGTCGCCTGCTGTCAAGAAATGTAACACTCTGAATAATATACATAACAATAATCTTAAGGGTTGTTTTCATGTGTGGAAAGTGGTCTCTTACCTTACATGACAAAAACAAATTTAGGGTTTTCGAAATAAACGTGTTTAGGAAGATATTTGGTCTAAAAAGGGATGAGTCTACTGGAGAATGTGGGCGATTGCATAATGATGAGTTACATACCATGTACTCATCTTAATACATAGCTAAGGTAATTAAGTTTAGTAGATTACGGTGGGCAGGATATAGAGCATGAATGGGAGAATATTTAATCTTGTTCAGAGTACTGACTGGCAAACCTGATATAAAGAGATCATTTGAAAGATTCAGACGTTGACGGGAGGATAAAATTAGAATGGGCCTGGAAAATATAAGGGTTAAAGTGGTGGACTGGATACATCCAACTAAAGAGAGAAATAGGTGGCGTACTTTAGTAGTTGCGGCAATGAGCTTTTGAGCTCCTAATGCCATCGTGTAAATAGGTAAATCATCATAAACTTTGAATACCAGCTTCAATGTTAAAGAGATATATATTTCAATATGATGCAAAGAATATCTCACTTTCACAAGCCTATATGAAAGAGTATCATTAATATGGCTTAATCGGCACTCATCAAAGTGACCACACACTGATTGCCAGGAAGTCTAAGGCGTTAGATTAACATAGCATATTGACGGGGAGGGGCCATATGGGTGGCTATTTATAGTAGGAGTACTAGCTGTAATTTTTTATAGTTGTGCCCGACCCCAGGACCACATGGTCCCAGGTTTAACTCCTGACCCAAAGAACTGCCACAGCCTGGCAATGTGCTTCCATAATGACCAGATGCAGGGATTACCAAGCAAAGAAACAAATGTGCATTCACGCGTGTTTATTATTGACGCGTTGTACGAACAACCAATTTCCTGCCTTCCCGCACGGCCACCAATAATTCGGTTCCTCAAACTTCTAATCCGAGGTCGGCACAACTCTCCTACGTCAAGTGATTGGGTGTGAACCCCCAAAACTCCTCATCCTCGATCTGGTCTCCCATGGCAGCACACTCACCAGTGTTGAAGGCGCTCACTGTCAAACCCTGGAACGCTAAAGGAGTTGTGAGGAAGATGGCTGAGCTCGAAAAATTTCCTGGCTAGGCAACGTCTTAATGTAATGCTGTTGGAAGAAATCCTCTTGCAGGCTGTAATGAGGTTCTCATTGGCAAAGTTTATCTGTCGTCGGAGTGACCAAATGGGAGATTTGGCCAGGGTGGGTCAGACATCTTGATCCGAAGGGGCCTCAACCATCACGCTATCTCGCTCCCTCCCCTCCAACACATGTAAGCATAGGTTATCCAACTGGTGACCTCTTCCTGCTCAATGCGTCTCATTTCCATCTAGATCCCTTTAGAGCGTCAGTTAGATCAGGCCAGTAAAGCAGACATGGAGGCGTTGTTTCGAGGTACCATGCCTGCTTTAACCGATGGTGACTTCAACGCAAAGTACTCTCCATGGAACTCTACGATTATGGATCCTCACAGCGGATTGCTCCGTGACACCATAAATCAACACGACCTGGTGGACTTCGGCCCTCCCTCCCCTACCCACTTCCCTTAAACTCCCCGTTGCCACTCGGACGTCTTAGACTTAGTTGTCACCAGAGGGATCAGACGTCGATCGGTTCTGAAGTCTCCACCAGAGATGGCCCAGATCACAATCCAGTTCCTGTGAACCTGGGACGTAGTGTCCGTAATTAACCACTCCCTCCCAAAAAAAACTGACCTAAGGTGCACCGACAGGGACGCCCCTATCTTTCGAACGGCAACATAAATCAATCCCAATGCAGAGTTCATAGCTACCTCCATCAGGGGAGCAATCAAAGCTTCAACGCCAAGGCACTGACCTAAAACGGTGCCACAGGTTTTTCTACCTGATTATATCCTCAGGCACGCCTAAAATAAAAATCTGGTGAGGAAGTCTTGGCAAACCTTAAGAGACCCGTTAGACAAGGCCAACTGTAAACGCAAAGCCCATGTGGTTCAAGAGATGGTCCAAGAATACCGGAACAGTGACTGGGAGGACAGGAAATATTCTGGTGGCAGATGAAGAGGAACTTGATGTGGCTCCCCGCACTAAGGCAACCAATTGTCGAACAGAATGGGATGTCCAACTCCGACCAGCAGAAGTCCAAGGCTCTCACTGAGCACTTAGAGGAAAAACTTATATCGACTGACAACCCATAAGACGTAATACACAAAGTGCACGTGGACGAGATCATCGGTAATGTCTCTTACAGACCCTTAGATGAACCCACAAAAAATACATAAATTATGTGGGAATTAGCCACACTATGATTAAACAAATTCTTTGTACTGAATGGTATTTGGAAACGCTGTCCTCAGAGACCTGCCATTGTAGGAAATACACTTTATTGTGGAGTTATTCAACGCCACCCTGCTCCTGAGTCATTTCCCGGAGATTTGGAAGCACGCCAACTTTCTTTGCGTTCACAAACCAGGTGGGAAACCTTGCCTAGCTTAGTCTTACTAACAGATAAACTTGCACAACTGCTTAGGTAACTTGTTAGAGAGATTATCACTGACGAGACTAACGACACATGTTCGATAAGGGAGAGTGCTGGTGGACGAGCACTTCGGCTTCTGGACTGGACACACGACGCCCCACTAGATTGTCTGCCTAGTAGAGCAGATCACGAGGAGATTCAACATCAACAGGCTGACAGGTGCTGTTTATCTTGACGTGGCAAAAAGCTTTTGACCGTGTCTGGTACGAAGGACTACTTTTCAATATCCTTTCCCTAATCTTTCTCTTTTAACTAATTAAGATGTACAATCTTACATTTCCCACCATACAATCTCCACAGTCAGAATAATCCGGGCTGGAGTACCACAGGATTCTCTCGTGGGCCCGGAGCTCTTCAGTTTGTGTGTGAATGATATTCCAAATTCCCCAGGCACCGAGTTGGCACTATATGCACACAACACGACTCTAGTAGCGGAGTCGTGGTGATGGCAGCTGGTGGAGAGGCGACTCCAGACACACCCGACGCAGTTGGAGGGGTGGCTGACCACCTGGAGGACAAGTATTAACGTGGAGAAGAGCACATCAATGCTCTTAATATTAAAGAGAAAAGATCACAGGTGGGTCACTATCCTACTTAAAATATGTTTTGTTCCTCCGTTTCAGTAACCCTCCCGAACTGAAAACCCCAACCCTAAAGCTAAATCGACATCACGCTGTGACCAATTGGTTGGTATATGTTATAATTTGCTCTCGTGCTCCCCTTCAGAGGGCATTAGAGCATGACAATATGCGCCCGCGTCTGCTGACCCTCCAAGTCACACAACACTACCGTGGTCTGCTAGTGACGTCATGAAAGCCTGAACCAAAAGTAATTTAGTACCGAAAACAAAGAATACATATTTATATACTATTAATAAATATTAATTATAATATGGTGTAAAATGTTATCAATGTTGGCCAGAAAAATATGTTTTCTTCCTTAAGATTGTTCTTCGATCATGTTATTGAGTATGTGATTTATTACCTACCCACTCTAATGTGGCTGCACTTCCTATAAACAAGACTCATAAGCCCTAATCCTAATATCAGATGGTTGATAAGCCTTTTATTGAATTTAATAACTTTATAGAACTATCATTACAATTGGGGTCATAAGTGTCTAGAACCTGACCAATAGGAAGGAATCTTGTCATTCCTCCTGGTTCATCTGTTCCACCTCACACGAGGAATTAAAACTACGGATCAGCCGTAATCCATGCCAAAATATCTCAAAGGTGGTTGGCAACGTGTAGAAACGAGTCGTGCCAAAACGAGAGACAAAGTACTAATTTGACGGGCACAAAATAATATGTTCTGAAATGCTATCTAATTTCTTGCTAACTAATTTAAGCTGAGATAAATATACCACCAATCTTACTTTTTTACTCGTTCATGAGGCTTTCGTTATGTTTCGCATGTACTAAAGTAAAATGTACTAAAATGTATTTATTTACTAATTAGATTCTAAAACTTTTTGATCATAAATCTAGGTTGGATAAGAAAATAATGCATTCCCCTTAGACTTGAGATCCATCCACACGAAAATTATTATCTGAAGCAATATTTAAAATGTCGGGTTCCTAGATTTTATATTATTTGTAAAAAAATGTTCTATTGTGCTATTGATACACGCAGTTTTCAAACAATTATAAATTACAGAAATATTGTGTTTTTGGCCAATAAATAATGATGGGTTATATTCTAACTTTACAAAAGTCTAAGGCTCCCAGAGAAAAATTATTAGATGGGAATTTAAAACTCATAAAACCCACTAAAATTAAATAATACATTATATTAGCGTTGAATTATCGCGTTTTCTCGGCTAAAGTAAATATGGAAATAAATAATTTTGGATAACCAACTTTGAGAAGATTGCTTTATGCAATACTATATGGTGTACCCATTCCTCACCCGGGTAATTTATGAAGTAACTTTGTAATTTTTAGTATATAAAATTATCCACAGAGAAAAGTAGCCAAATCTTAATTTATGTTTAGTTATTAATCCTTTATTGGTTTGAATTGTGTTTCATAAGGTGAACAACCTCAATGGGAAGAAAACTATACTATATTTCTATTGGAAAACTATTAGATGTATTTTACCCAAAAAAGTTTTGAAAAAACCTGCAAAAATATTGGTATTTTCTTGAGTCCTTCCACCTTAGACATCAAACTCAAAATATAATGCAAGGCTAAATATAACCAATCCGAGATGCACACCACAATGGTGGTAGGAAATCAAAGGTGTCAGGATCACAAAAGTATGTAATTAATAAACGCACTCCTAGGTTTTGTGTGATGAAAGTACAAAGAAAGACTGATATTTTAATATTTTGAGGTGACCCATGATGGCAGCCAAGGGGCCAAAGGTGTTATGGTTTCAATGGATATGACATTTTATTTTATTTAAATACGTCTGAGGTTCATATCTTCAGATGTATCAAAGTTCCTTTCCAAAGGGTTTGTGACATCGTTAACATACAACTGTGGAGGCCTACAAGATCTTACTTGATTATTTCCTTGTCTTCTCTGAACTATTTTCATCCTTTTATTGGGATTATTCGTCTATTTGTCTAAACATTTAGTATAAAAATGTAAGATCAAACCAAATAAATATGTTGTACCTACCTATGTGTAAGTTTTAATAAGTTTTAAATAAACACAATTTGCTTACTAATGTGAACACAAAATATAGTTTTTCTTTAGATATTAGATTGAAATGTTTTCTGTAATTACTCTTTGGGTTGAAGTTTATTTGGCGATCAAGTATAATTAAATGAATTCTAGATTCAATAGGAGAATCCATCATTGATCTCTTTGTTTAAGCCAGAATATTTGAAATAAACATTTATTTTATTTTATTTTAATAGAAAATCTATAGCCTACGTTCTAACCGGACTTCTAAGCTATAGCCATGAGAGATTTCAGCTCACTGGTAAAGTGGTTTTTGCTTTAAGAGGAAAATACAGAGACCAACTCGTTTTTAAGTATATAATAGATTATTCAATCTCAAGCTTATTGCCATATTCATTATTATGTCTTTAAATATTCGAAACTAAAACCTTTATAATGTTATATATTTATAGGACATAAATTTAGGGTACATTTAATTATGATAGAGAGTCCAACAGTGTTGATATTGGAAGAGTAGTGAGGCAGGGTTGATGTTTGTCATCCAGTCTGTTACACTTGTTTGGAGAGTGGCTGGTTAGGGAAGTCCTAGAGGGACGCGGCAATTTCAGGATAAGAGGACGTGTCATCAACACAATAAATATGCAGATGGTCTAGCAGTGCTGGCCAGAAATAAAGAGGAGTTGCAGGAAACGATGGACCGGCCGCTGGAGATAAGGAAATGTTATGGCACGGAGATCAAAACTGAAAAGTAATAATGATGGTAATTTAAAAATAATTAAGAGCCGCTAAAAATCAAAATCGAAAACCAGGAGCTGTAAAACGTATACACAGAAGTTCAAGTAGGCCTGCCTGGGAAGTCTGCTGACAAAGAATGCCCACTGCCCCAAGGAAGTTAGGTCGAATATCACCGCGGTCAAGGAAGCTTTCAACAAGAAGAGGTCACTGCTGACCAGCAAGTTGAGTTTTTAACAGAGGAAGAAACTGGTGAAATGCTACATTTGGAGCATCGCGTCGTATGGAGTGGAAATTTGGACTCTTAGGATGATGTAAAAGAAATACTTGGAGCTTTGAAATGTGGAGCTGGATAAGACTTGAGAAGATCAGGAGGGCAGAAACAGTGACAAATGAAGAAGTCCTAAGAAGAGTGGGTGAGAAGAGATCCATTTTGGATGTGATTCTTCGGCGCAAAGAAAACTGGATCGGACACATCCTTAGGAGGAACTGTCTTCTGCACGCCGTCATAGAAGAAAAGGTTGAGGGAAATAGGAGTTTATGAAGAAGGAAAATTCAAAAACTATATGACTTGAAGGAAAGAAGAAAATTCTGGGAACTGAAGGAGGAGGCAGAAGACAAAAGGAATGGGGCTATCGTAGGAGAGAACAAATATCAAAAATACGGCCCACATCTTTAGAAGGAATGAGGCTATCGTAGCAGAGAACAAGTATCAAAAATACGGCCCATATCTTTAGAGGGAATGAGGCTATCGTAGGAGAGAACAAGTATCAAAAATACGGCCCACATCTTTAGAAAGAATGGGGCTTTCGTAGGAGAGAGCACGTATCAAAAATACGGCCCACATCTTTAGAAAGAATGGGGCTTTTCGTAGGAGAGAACACGTATCAAAAATACGGCCCACATCTTTAGAAGGAATGGGGCTATCGTAGCAGAGAACAAGTATCAAAAATACGGCCCACATCTTTAGAAGGAATGGGGCTTTCGTAGGAGAGAACAAGTATCAAAAATACGGCCCACATCTTTAGAAAGAATGGGGCTTTCGTAGGAGAGAACACGTATCAAAAATACGGCCCACATCTTTAGAAGGAATGGGGCTTTCGTAGGAGAGAACAAGTATCAAAAATACGGCCCACATCTTTAGAACGAATGGATGTGTCCAAACTTTCCATTAGTTATATTTTATGTAATTTTAACTATGAAGTCTTATTTTTGTTGTTACATAATAACATTAGTATAAATTTAACTAATGGCTGTATTTATGTTTGGGAGTACATATTTTATTTGTATTTTCAAACCTCAATTTTATATATTTATAGGAGAGTAATTATCTAGGCTAGGATAATTTATAAATATATATAAAACTATTATTCATAAATAAATCATCCATGAAACGGCAATATGCCTCAACCCACAATGACGCAATTTTACAGGGTGAAAAACTTTTCTATTATTCTAAACAAGGAGAATGCTGACCCAATGAAATAGGCCTACATACTATCAATATGTCATAACCCTCATATATGTGTGATACGACATTTTGTTTGTTTCAAAAATAAAATAGATAAACATTTTTAGAAAATATCAGATTTTAACAGAAAGTGTAATGTAGCCCAGAAGTCTAAAAATGTTAATATCTCAATCTCACCAAAATTGCTTGCTACGACATCTCGCAGTTTCATGAACATGCGATGAAAAGAAACAATAAATGGGGGGAAAAAACAGCACCAGAATCAAAATATGGTTTGTCATTACACGAATTTCTCCATACTATCATAAATGTATAATTAATTTTAAAAAATTCACAATGAGTTAAAAATTTAAGCATTCTATTTTATTTTAAATCAAGCAAACGATTTAATTATAGGTAATTTTACAAAATTGATTGTCCGTTGAGGTTTGAAAGAATTTTACTGGACCGCCGGGACGCCGGGAGATTCCGATGGGCTGATCTACTTTTGGATACCACAAATACTATTATGCTAAAATAAAGCTATTATCTGATTCTAAATGAAAGCTGTTTTATTATTATTATTATTATTATTATTATTATTAATATCACCGTGTCTTACTACCCGTTCGGGTTATACGCACTTACGCTAATGTGTAATGGTAGGGTGATTGTGAGATGAGATGGGGGACCTACAGTTTAACGTGGAATCCGAACCACGGTGGAGGCCTGGCATTCCTCACATTCACAAGATGTCTTGTCAGAGGTGAAGGAAGGGTTTGGCAATCAGATAAATCTGTGCCGGGACCGAGGATTGAACCCCGGCCACCAGCACAGAAGTCTGACACCTTACCCCTAGACCGCCAGGTCACCCGGAAGAGTATATGAAGAGGGTATTGTTTCTCAATTATTTTTCAGTTTCCCTCCACGTAAATAAGGGCCCATTTTCTCTCTTTCTCATTAGTTACCCCCTTCATTTTGTTGCTGCGTGTCCCTAACCCCTCAGGCTTCACGCATGCGTAGACCCTACTCACTATGTTTATGTGTTAAGGTTGAGAAAGGTTGGAATTAGAGGAATTTCACCAACAGTTGCATGGCGGAAGGCTAGACAAACATTTTAGATAAACTTCCTTTCAGTACACTCGTTCGGGACTCGAATCGCAATCTCCCGGTCAGCGTCAGTCCCGTCTATTGCCAAAATGACGCCCGGGACCACTGGACACATTATCACGGACACACGAACAATAATAATAGTAATAAGATTTAATTAATTGACTCATTTTGTATCATTTTTCAAATAAATTAATGTAAAATATTTGAACGAAATAGTAATGTTTCAATCAAGTCGGAAACTAAACGGCCAAATCTGGCAACATTGCAGATAGTGACGAATATTTTTCCCTTAAATCTGAAATTTGTTAAATTTTGTCTCAAACTGTCCGTAATCTAACTACTCTCGTATACTAAATCATGTCACTTGATTATATAAATAGCCACATTTTATAGACGTAATCGTTTATTGACACAAAACATGACTTATAAGATGTGTTAGGTACCTGAATGGGTAACTACCTATTTCAGCTCCCGTGAGTAGATCTATAATGGCTGTCCCCAAGAATGTATAAAACTGTCGGCTTATAGAGTCAGATGTATACATACATATAGTAATTATTATTACTATGACACTTGCTCTCACATGGAGATAAGAGAGGAAACCATCTCCAATCCACCCTTTCTATTATCAAGGTCAGGTTAAGAAACGATCCCTGCGACCAACCCTACTAGTAAAACAGGGAACTAACTCTCACGAGGGTCGGATGACGCCTTGAACGTCTCTAGGTCAAGCTGCTAGTCAAGGTCGGTGGGCATGTATCAACAACTAATATCGGCTTACGGCTTCTTTTAAACTGTGTTCTGAGTCTTACAACATGTGTTCTGAGTCTTACTGTATTCTGAGTCTTACAACATGTGTTCTGAGTCTTACTGTGTTCTGAGTCTTACAACCTGTGTTCTGAGTCTTACAACCTGTGTCCTGAGTCTTACGACATTTTTTCTGAGTCTTACTACCTGTGTTCTGAGTCTTACTACCTGTGTTCTGAGTCTTACTACCTGTGTCCTGAGTCTTACAACCTGTGTCCTGAGTCTTACAACATGTGTTCTGAGTCTTACAACCTGTGTTCTGAGTCATACTACCTGTGTTCTGAGTCTTACTACCTGTGTTCAGAGTCATACTACCTGTGTTCAGAGTCATACTATCTGTGTCCTGAGTCTTTCTACCTGTGTTCTGAGTCTTACTACCTGTGTTCTGAGTCTTACTACCTGTGTTCTGAGTCTTACTACCTGTGTCCTGAGTCTTACTACCTGTGTCCTGAGTCTTACTACCTGTTTTCTGAGTCTTACAACCTGTGTCCTGAGTCTTACAACATGTGTACTGAGTCTTACTACCTGTGTCCTGAGTCTTACAACATGTGTTCTGAGTCTTACAACCTGTGTTCTGAGTCTTACTACCTGTGTTCAGAGTCATACTACCTGTGTCCTGAGTCTTTCTACCTGTGTTCTGAGTCTTACTACCTGTGTTCTGAGTCTTACTACCTGTGTTCTGAGTCTTACTACCT
>CABFVX010010584.1:0-13521 GCA_902151425.1 Timema shepardi | reverse complement strand
TACAGCCTGAATTGTGAGGGTTGGTATTACTGTCTTTAGGAGAGTGGTACAGCCTGAATTGTGAGGGTTGGTATTACTGTCTTTAGGGCAGTGGTACAACCTGAATTGTGAGGGTTGGTATTACTGTCTTTAGGAGAGTGGTACAGCCTGAATTGTGAGGGTTGGTATTACTGTCTTTAGGAGAGTGGTACAACCTGAATTGTGAGGGTTGGTACTACTGTCTTTAGGAGAGTGATACAACCTGAATTGTGAGGGTTGGTATTACTGTCTTTAGGAGAGTGGTACAACCTGAATTGTGAGGGTTGGTATTACTGTCTTTAGGAGAGTGGTACAGCCTGAATTGTGAGGGTTGGTATTACTGACTTTAGAAGAGTGGTACAACCTGAATTGTGAGGGTTGGTATTACTGTCTTTAGGACAGTGGTACAACCTGAATTGTGAGGGTTGGTACACATTTTCCGGTGATAGCTGAACATATCACTGTAAAGCTTGGTTCATGATCATAAGTTTAATACCACAGTTTATTAGCAGGGACCAGACTCTGAAGACTCAAAAATTAACAAAAAATAGCCTATGAAATTTCATAAATATTCTAAAATAATTTACTTCAAATTTACGAAAAAATACTTTAAAATATAAACAAAATCCCTCAATGAATGCACATGACTAAATCAAATATACACGTTAAAAGTGAAAACTAAGAAATATACATTGGTGATGAAAAGTATTTAGAAACTAAACTCTCGCACTCTGCTAAATATAACATTGATTTACAAATAATACCTGCTTCAGAAGTAATAGGGAACTTTTATGATTGAGTATTTTGGGATTTCTATAAAAACAACCTATCGATGTTATTTAAAAATCTATTTAATCAACACAGATGTCTAAAACTGAATAAAAATGACCCAAATATGATGCAAAAACATGAAAATATGCCTTATATTCCAGAATTATTAAAAAGACCAGAACATGAACTATAAAAGGATATTTCCACAACTAGAGGATCGTGAAGACATGAGCCTTGTCTGTGATTTACAAATTATGTTGAAAAAAAGTCATACAATTCTGGCCCTGGTTGTAAGATATAATTATTTTAAAATGACATATGGGTAGCAGGATCTGTGCCTGCATTAGTGCCAGGGCTGTGTCCAAATAACTGTGATAAATCGCACGCCAATGTACCTGGCTGAGTTTTGAACCCAGGTTCCCCCATCACCAGATATCCTGTCTGTTGAGAGGCCTCGTACCACGTAACCATCTGTGGCGAATAGACACAATCAACGTGGAAATGCCATCATAAGAAGCTGGAAACACAAATAAGCTGTATCCTGATTGCGATCAACGTGCTAGCACCTAGCATGTTGATCAGCGTGCTAGCACCTAGCTTATTGATCAACCTGCCAGCACCTAGCTTGTCGATCAACGCGCTAGCACCTAGCTTGTCGATCAACGCGCTAGCACCTAGCTTGTTGCTCAACGTGCTAGCACCTAGCTTGTTGATTAACGCGCTAGCTCCAAGCTTGTTTATCAACGCGCTAGCACCTAGCTTGTTGATCAACGCGCTAGGACCTAGCTTGTTGATCAACCTGCCAGCACCTAGCTTGTCGATCAACGTGTTAGCACCTAGCTTGTCGATCAACGCGCTAGCACCTAGCTTGTTGCTCAACGTGCTAGCACCTAACTTGCTGATCAACGTGCTAGCACCTAGCTTGTTGATCAACGCGCTAGCACCTAGCTTGTCGATCAACGTGCTAGCACCTAGCTTGTTAATCAACGCGCTAGCACCTAGCTTGTTAATCAACGCGCTAGCACCTAGCTTGTTGATCAACGTGCTAGCACCTAGCTTGTTGATCAACGCGCTAGCACCTAACTTGCTGATCAACGTGCTAGCACCTAGCTTGTCGATCAACGCGCTAGCACCTAGCTTGCTGATAAACGTGCTAGCACCTAGCTTGTTGATCAACGCGCTAGCACCTAGCTTGTCGATCAACGTGCTAGCACCTAGCTTGTTGATCAACGTGCTAGCACCTAGCTTGTTGATCAACGTGCTAGCACCAAGCTTGTTGATCAACGTGCTAGCACCAAGCTTGTTGATCAACGTGCTAGCACCTAGTTTGTTGATCAACGTGCTAGCAATAAGCTTGTTGATCAACCTGCCAGCACCTAGCTTGTTGCTCAACGTGATAGCACCTAGCTTGTTGCTCAACGTGATAGCACCAAGCTTGTTGCTCAACGTGATAGCACCTGGCTTGTTGATCAACGTGCTAGCACCAGGCTTGTTGATCAACCTGCCAGTACCAAGCTTGTTGATCAACCTGCCAGTACCAAGCTTGTTGATCAACCTGCCAGCACCAAGCTTGTTGCTCAACGTGATAGCACCTAGCTTGTTGATCAACGTCTCAGGCTTGTTGAGAACTACCGAGGTCAGGATCGTGAGGAATAACGAGCCAATCTCGTCATGACTGTTTCAACTGAGACTTACTGCCCGTCCGGAATATCTGCATTGCAATCACGTTAGTTGGGTCACCACGAGGGAGGATGCAACAGTATGTGCGTGGAGTGGGAGTGGAAGACCAATTGTTAAAAAAACATCCCTAGTAAACTCGGCAGGTATCCAAACTCGTTCAGGCTAAATACAGTTATGGATTAAACGGTCAACCTATAATATCTGTTAATTAAGGTTATAGCCGCGTATATAAATAAGATATTCTTTAGATTTAAAAACTAGACCTGGTCACAGGACTTGAACCTGAGACCTTTGTATTAGTACGCCAATGCTCTAACCACTGAGCTATTCAGGTGTATGATATCTAGCTGCGGTTATAAACGTAATTATCAAATATAGTAGCTTGGATATTTGCTCTCGTACAGTTGTAATTGTACGTGGCAGAATAAAGGTTTACCGAGTCGATGGTGGGTGTGTTATCTGATAGCTCATCATCATAATTGTGCACTCACATGTAGCTGACGATTTACGCACCTCCATCACAGACTTTGCCTTAACGTATGGCTTAAAGTATATGAAGTTGTGATCAGACCGTGCGGTTAACACAATGTGCCAATCGAATATACGTGCAACTAGCAGGTGCCAGTAGGTCCCAGACGCTGATGACTCGAGCGTGCTACTGCGATACCAGTGTTAACAGGCGGCACGAGACCTGCCCTGGCGTGGGCGAGGCGAGCCTGTGAAACACGAAGAAACCTTGCTTGCGCCTGAAATTAGCGGCTTCCCGCTAAACACCTTCCACCCCATTCCTCCACTGATTCAGTTGAGGTAGTCACGTCGCTGCCGGCATCTATCTGGCCTCTGCTTCATTAGTGGTTTTATAGGCGAGACCTCGGACGTGGTCAGCATCATTGTACTTGAGACAACGACCGACTCTTTCTGAAAGACGCTGGTGCTTGTCCCGGTAAGAGCAGAGATGTGGTATTCACAAGAGTCACGTGACGGGCAACGCAGTGAGACACAGCTCAGACCCCCGTGGCTTGTCGTAAGGTATTGTAAAACCAAGATACCTGTAGTGGTGGACACACGGAAAAAGACGACCGGCTAGTATGAAATGATTTGCCAATGAGGCAGAAGTTGAGGTTCAGATTCCGGCTGGATATAGCCTATCGAGGGAAAATTTTCCTAGATCGTTTCCCACTCTACTTCGGCACAAATTCGAGTGCATTTCTTATGGAATCTACCTTCATCATATCTACCCTATAAATGTAAGTTTAATATGCGGATAATTTATCCATATCGCCAGAACAGCCTACATTCTACTCCGGAAATTGTCTTCACAGACCAGGTGTTCTCGACATAATGATGACAAGCCCGACAATTAGGTCGGATACCTTTACAGTCCTCCAGGAACTTGGAACAATCTTCCAGGAACTTGGAACAATCTTCCAGGAACTTTACTCTGATCAATCCAGTATTCTGCGAATGGAGCATCAACCAAACTGACACAAACCAAAAATAAGAAAATGTCACTGGAGAAAATACAAACGTGACTTACGGGAAGTACAAGCGAGATATAGTGATATTAGAAGACAGGAAGATATTGATGCGGTCATAGAAATCTACAAACTTAAAACCACAATATTTCCTAAACATCAAGACTCAATAACTGACCAACCCGAACTCCATCACATAATGGCCCAATAAAGAGATGCAGGCAGAGACTGGCAGAGACTTAGGACACCCCAAGAGAGAGACAAATGTAATATACCGAAAACACTAGTTAGAAAAACGGCCAACCAAAAACTAAGATTCAAAGATACAATTGGAATACTTTCGTCACAGACACAGAGGAAACGTGAACCATAGCTAGAATACTCAGAGTGAACCAACACAGGCAACAAGGGAGGGCCAACGTGGTAGCGCAAACTCTAGTGGAGCAAAGTGAACCAACACAAGCAACAAAGGATGGCCAACGTGGTAGCGCAAACTCTGGTGGAACAAAGTGAACCAACACAGCCCACAAGGGAGGGCCAACGTGGTAGCGCAAACTCTGGTGGAACAAAGTGAACCAACACAGCCCCCAAGGGAGGGCCAACGTGGTAGCGCAAACTCTGGTGGAGCAAAGTGAACCAACACAAGCAACAAGGGATGGCCAACGTGGTAGCGCAAACTCTGGTGGAACAAAGTGAGCCAACACAGCCCACAAGGGAGGGCCAACGTGGTAGCGCAAACTCTAGTGGAGCAAAGTGAACCAACACAGGCAACAAGGGATGGCCAACGTGATAGCGCAAACTCTATGTTGAACAAAGTGAACCAACACAGGCAACAAGGGTTGGCCAACGTGGTAGCGCAAACTCTAGTGGAACAAAGTGAACCAACACAGGTAACAAGGGATGGCCAACATGATAGCGCAAACTCTAGTGGAACAAAGGGAACCAAATGACAGACGTCACGAGAACAGTAAAACGACTTTAGAGAAGGACCGACAGGAATAACACCAGCTCCAAGCCCAGACCAAAAACCAGAAACTTTCATCAAAACTAATCGCGAGAACAAGGCGCCAGGACTAGATGGAATCAAGAATGAGATACTGAACAACTTACCACGAGTTGCAATACTTCTACTCATCCAGATACTCAACGCAGCACTCAGATTAGTCTACTTCTAAGGTACCTGAAAAAACGCCAAGGCGATATCCATACCTAAACCAGCTAAAAATGGCATTTCTATTCAAAACAGACGTCCGATCAGTTTACTTAACACGACAGGAAAATTATTCAAAACACTAATTTAAAAAAGGCTAAAGCAACATGCAGCAGACAATGAGATAACCCCTGCCCAGCAGTTCGACCACCCACCCTATACTGAACTCGATAGAAGACGCCAGAAAAAGCTTTAGTTATTAACGTGAAAACCCCATCGCAATTTTTCTAGACGTTGAAACGGCTTTTGACAAGGTGTAGAGTACAGGTCTTATACTAAAGATGATTAGGTACAGCTTCCTTAAAGGTGATACACATTTAATCAACAGTTATATGAAAAATAAGTATTCTAAGTATCAATCGAAGGTTCACTATCAGAGAGCGTCCAAAGGCAGGAGTACCACAAATATCGGTGCTGATATCTACGGGGCAGACAAGCGAATAAAACCAAAAACGACAATAAGACTATTTGCGGACAATATACCAAAGAAAGGAGCGTATGCTACGCTTACTTAGCAATACAACGTTACCTCCAATTTTTCGAAACCTATCTGTCGAATAAAATTAATGTTTTGTATATTCTGAGTTTTACATATCTCGAAAGAAGGCAAAATGTTACAAACTTACTAACCAAATAATATCATGAATTATCAGACTTCTATGCTGGCCGCCGGGGTTCAATCCTCGGTTCCGGCAAAAATTTATCTGATTACCAAACCCTTCCTTCACCTATGAAAAGACATCTTGTGAATGTGAGGAATGACAGGCCTCCACCGTGGTTCGGATTCCACGTTAAACTGTAAGTCCTTCATTTCATCTCACAATCACCTTACCATTACACATTAGCGTAAGTGCGTATAACCCGAACGGGTAGTAAGACGCGGTGCTAATAATAATAATAATAATAATAATAATAATAATATTAATTTCCAGAGGCAAGATGTTATCTAATTACTGACCGAGTATTAACAATAATTTCCACTATAATATCGTTATTGCTAGTTAAATTGTCCCTAATTATTTAAACTCATAGACCCTGTCAAATAATATGCTGTTCGCAGTAATCTCTAAATTTATCGACTCCAATCCGTGTTCTCTGTTTGATCATATAGTTAATCTTTCCAGCGTTCACTTCCAAGCCTATTTCTTTACTAGCCTCTTACAAAATGTCTGCATTTATTGACACGCCTTCCTTACTATTTCTCAACGAAGCTAAACCATTTTAATAGGCGCATTGTGCCGTTTAATGTCAACCTTTCCCCACTCGATTACATTACCCTTGTACTAGTCACCATTACCAGGTTACATTCATTAGATCCATAATGGACACTTGTTTTGTTCCAATCAAGAGGGAAATTCAATGTTACATGACAGGTGTCAGTTTACTGACTTGTAAAACTGCTCTCTCGTGGATACGACCACCTCACTCTACCATCAGCTGGAATACCACCACGTGTTAACAGCTAGCGTAAATAGGACGAGAAACACTCATTTAGCAAGTGTGACGTTCTGCTTTGTTTATTTTGACAAATCACATTTTACACAACACGTTAAGTTAGGCGTGACCCAGACCAAACAAGGTTGGAGAAAGAGGGAATATTGTTCAAGCTAGAACCGAGACAAAGGTACATGTTACTTGAGGTGTGATACCTGAAATAAGGGTTGGTGTTACTTGATATATTATACCTGAAATAGGGGTACAAGTAACTTGATATATTATACCTAAAATAGGGGTACGTGCTATATAATATATTATACCTGAAATAGGGGTACAAGTAACTTGATTATTAAGAGAATATCTGCAATATGGGCACACGATACTATTAAGTCATTCAACTCGAGTCCACGATATTCCACATATCCTTATAAATATACTTGAAACTAGTCCTAAAGGAAGTGTGTAGAAAACAAGAAGACAGAGACAATGATAGTGAGACGGGTTTAAGGAAGACAGAGACAATGATAGTGAGACGGGTTTAAGGAAGTAGAAGGAATCTTCTTATAGCCAAACGAGTGAGAGAGAAATAGAGTGTTAGGATTGCAATCGCACTGATTTACGAAGCCGGGAAACGATTTAATTAATAATAATATTAATAATATTTAGCACCGCATCTTACTACCCGTTCGGGTTATACGCTTTAAATACTAATTACTCTAATGGATTATGAATTGGGAAGGTTGAATTAGAGGAAGTGAACCCGCATTTGAGTGGAGGGAGAGTGGAAAACCATGTATGAAAAACCACCCCCAGTTCACCCGACCGAGATTCGAACATAGATCTTCCCGTCCTCAGCAGTCGAGCTCAACACGACAAGCGCGTTAGCCAACTACATTACTGAGGCGGGTAACATATTTTTATAAAACTAATAGTTTCTGAGATATTGACAAATATATTACTACAATTTTGTGAGTTTTAGTAGTAAAGAGATAGTGCTTAATAATTATATAATGCCATAGAGTAAGTAACTATAAGTCTCTCAAAAAGTTTGTTATTTTTCCTTTAACCTATTAGGAGAATTGTTTGTACAACAATGATCTCTCTCCTTCATGTTATACTCAATAGTCAATATTAACATTTTTTATTGGTCAAAATTTCTAAATTAGGAATTGAATAGCGATACGATGACCTGAAGATGTGCAAAACCGAATAAAAGGTTTAAAATATTAACTGGAAATTGAAATTTTAATATGAAGTGTTGACCCTTGTGGACCCAAAATCAATCTTTTTTATTGGTACAAATATACAAATGAGAACATTAATTCTTTAAAAGTTAAAATTATAAAATTTAAAACAGGACCTCAAAAAATATTTTACGTAAGTATAATGCAATTTATGCTTGGGTTTGCTAGTGTATATTATTTCGTGTCACATATACTACGAGTTTTGAGTAAATATTTCCATTTTTAAACAATAGAGTAAGAAGGTCCATGAGTTCCATACCATTTATTTTTATAGGGAATCCCTTCCCTTAGTGTAATAACATTTAAACAGGAGGATTAGGAGGAGATTGTACACTGATTCCTTTTTATAGGTTTTCTTTTTCTTTCAAAAACCACATTTGTGAATCGTTATTGAATGTAACTTTCAGAGATTTAAATGCTAAGTCTAACGTTTAAGTTTAAACAAAAAATAAAAGTTGAGCTATTAAGAACCGACATACTTTTGGCGTGTTCCCAGGAAAAACAAGTTCCTTTTAATAAGAAAAAATAAATAATCCTGCACAGGACTTGTTTGTATGTTTTGTTATCAATTTAAATAGCAACTATTAAGGACACAGCCTAGTTCCTGTATGTGAGGAAATGAAGAATAAATTCACGGTAGGAAGATGGGTTTAAAACAAATAAAAAGAGTTTTTATTCATAATATTAACAAAATGTGAGTATTACATTTCGTAATTTTACTGGAATCGATAAATACTATCTGTTAAATAGGGCATTGGCAGAACATGGGCATTTATTATGAAAATATAAAATTAGTTTTATTTATAGTAACGTTTTTAACGTAATTTTTTTAGCGCCGCATATTACTCATTCGGGCTATAAGCTTAGGTACTAATTACGCTAATGGCTTTTAGGGCCAAGGAGGTTATATTTATAGGAAGTATACCCGCATTTGCGCGGAGGGAAAGTGTAATACCATTTGAGGAAAAACCCTCAATACACCTGACCAAGATTCAAACCTCATTCTCCCCATCATCAGCAATATAGTCTCTAGTTGTAAGATTAGCAATACTAGCTAATGCTACATTAGTTATACCCGCCCCAGATAATCCAATACTCATAGACATCCTGCAATTCCATTGATTTACAAAACTTACTATGTCTATAATATGGGTTTTACTCAATCATTGTATCATCTGGCTTAGCACGAATACCATGACCAACCTGTTCACACAAAATTTATTGATGAAGAGAATACAGTCAAGCGATTTCAACCAGATATTTCAGTAGGGGGATCCATAAATGCGCCGATTGGCCCTGCCGGCCGACAGACGGACCACTCACAATCTTGAACTGCCTACACGCCATGTGTCCGGTCTACGTGACTTGAACACGTGCCAAGTTTCAACTGCAACTAACCAGATGTTCGGCCTACGTGACTTGAACACGTGCCAAGTTTCAACTGCAACTAACCTGATGTCCGGCCAACGAGACTTGAACACGTGCCATATTTCAACTGCAACTAACCAGATGTCCGACCTACGTGACTTGAACACGTGCCAAGTTTCAACTGCAAATAACCATATGTCCGGCCTACGTGACTTGAGCTCGTGCCAAGTTTGGCAGCTGCTAACAAGAAAGTCATGCTGTTAGCACGTGTTCAAAATATGGCATTTTTTTAAATATGAAAATCTTCCATCTCCTTTAGCCATCAACTAGACCTATATAAAACTGGCGCTCAGCTATTATATCCGACACTTCCACTAGAAGTCCTGATATGGACTATTATGTCCGACACTTCCATGAGAAGTCCTGGTCGGGACTTGGACATAATCACTCCAGGATGGCAATAAATAAACTCTATACATTATTAAAGATTTAAAATTCAAACGACCTTTACATGGTTTGAGTGTTTGAACACTTTAATTATGTGATTATAATCGTTAAGTGTAGGCGTCGATAATTTCTCAATAGAAGATTTATTTATGGAAGTAAATTTGTTTTAAGGAACACCTAATGTTTGCTTTTGCAGCTTGCAGTTATTGTTGATTGGTAGCCACCTTTTTGCTTCTTTTTCTAACTTGGAATATTTAGTTTAAATATAAACTGTTATTGCGTTTGAGGCTACCAATAATTGTTTGAAATTTAAAATTTATGTTATAGGCAATATTTTGTAAACGTATTTTCCTTGAAGAAATTATAAAAGTAATTAAATTTTTTGGTTTACAAGTTATACATTTTTAACATTTTACCGATTCGTTTAGTGAGAAATTACTAGTATTATATTTCAATACTGCTTTGTTTTCTTTTATAATGTTAAATAGTAACAAATCGGAATCTTCTCAATTACTTCAAAGGTGGTGGAAGTAATAGTCTCACAGAAGTTTGAGTTATGTCGGGAAGTCTAAAATTTGTGTAATTTATAAATATTACAATTGATATTTAAATTTAAAATTAAAATTAAAATTTGTTTAGTCTGATGGTAATTCAGGCGCATTTTTAACAGTTTAAAGATGCTCTTTAAGCTCTTTATTACTATAGTAACGATTTTTGATTATTATTGGGTCTCTTCCAGACTAATTCATACTTATCATAATTTACTTTGAGATTGTGAAATATATCCTCAAATGTACAGTGAAAGAGCAGTCTATGGCGTATTTATATGTTTTTCAACACTCTTCAGCTTGCCTTGTGAGGCCATGTATTTTTTATTTACCTCTGTTGTTTTGCCTTGAATAAATAACTCAAATTTTTCTTAGACTTGCAATTGTTCCTATTATTTGTTACATTAATTTCCTTATAGTTTCCATCCACCCTGTTTTATTATATTGTGGCCTCTAGCGGCTGGAGTTGGAGGTGGAGAACGGTACATAGTGCACTGAAAAGTATCTCCTTAGACCACGCAGCTACCAAAGCGGCGGCATTAATTTGTAACCAGCCCCTTAGCGCTAATTCAAAACATAAATATAGGAGTCAATTATGATAGTAATTATAATGCCGGGGACACTGTAAATTTAACGTGACTTGAGGGTGACATGCATAATACACCCTAGCTCTACTTTTACGTACTAACACGTCTGAAACGGTCACTTTTGCTAGATAATATTAAAACCTATAAAATAACACCAGTAGTTTTGAAAAAATATATCAATCTCGTCCACAAAAAATATAAATATATATTTTTTATAAAAGGCCTTTGCTATAAAAATTGGATTGTAGCAACGTAAACACACCTATGTAGAGCTTATGTATAACCACTTCAGTGGCCGTATGGTCTAAGACGCAACTCTCGCAGTAGACTAGACTGCTAATGACGGGGAGATAGAACACCGTGGGGAATTTTCCCGAAAAACGTGGTCAAAACCTAAAGTTCCAATTTGTAATATCGACTCTATTTTTGGTGGTGTTTCAACTGTAGATAATAGTATTAGTCCCGTTGAGATATTCCAATTACCTCTACTTCAGTCAAACTGCCCGTTATTTCTGTTTGAAGTGCTAAATACCGCGCCCCACTAAAGTTGATATAATTTGTGCGATACTTGGGAAATACAATTATAAAATATATATTTTATTCCTAGAGCTATGTTTCTAATTTAACTGTATTTTACTAATTTTTATTGATAATTAATACGCTCTAATTCCGCATTAAGATATGGGCTCGTAAAAATAATTAAAAGGGGCCTTATCGCATTCCAATCTGAGTGTTAGGCATTCCAGACCATTAACCAAAATATTGATAATGTACTTTTTGTTTGTTGTTTTGGTGACTGGAATTTGCAAAAAATGACTGCTAACATCTGCTAACATTAGCGTTTGATCCTTTTGCTTGAATATTTGTTTGAAAAATCTATTTTTTAACTTTCATTGGAAATGGTATTTTTACTCTAACTTTTGTAAATGTGCAACTATCAAGAAGGAACTGTCCATACAAATAGTCCAGAGTATAAATATGTTTGGTATTGAGTTTGGAAGGAATCGGTAAAAGGGTTCAGGTTTTATTACATTTTGAAAAATAAAAAATATAATAAAGACGATGGAATACTTTTTCAATTGGTTGATAATCTCTTCAGAGCCAATGATGAATAGTATCAGAAACTTAAAATTCATGTGCTGTATTTAAATTGTCGTTTGTTTTCCCCTATCAATTTTCAATTTGGTATTTTTGCAAACTTTTTGTATCTATCAAATATTTTTCTATCAAATTATCTGGGCCGATACCCTGGTATGGGTTTTCCTGCTGGGCACAAGCAACTCAATCAATAAATACACAAATAAGTAATATAGGTTATGCTGTTGATATTAAATATTATGTTTATTTGATAACTTCTTGTAATCTCTAGTAGAAATCTTGGAAAACCCAAACCACTCATTTTTGGACATATAAGAAGATTTTTTGTATTTTTGATCCGACATATTGAATCGGCCATTTTTAATTTCGTAGTTTTGACACCGGATTCATAATCAGTGAGCCCAAAAAAACCACTAGGTAGAGTTGATATGTAAATAAATATGGTTTTAAGGGTTTTGGCCACGTTTTCGGGAAAATTCCCCACTTTGTGGGGGCTCGAACCTTGGTCAGGTGTAGGCCTACTGAAGGTTGGTTTTCCCCAAATAGTTTTCCAATTTCTCTCTCCACGAAAATGCGGGTACGCTTCCTTTAAATATAGCCTTCCTAATCTCTAAAACTATTATCATAATTAGTACATAAGCGTATAACCCGAACGGGTAGTAAGACGCGGTGCTAAATATTATTATTATTATTGTTGAACAAATGTCCGCGGTGGCTCAGTTCCTGTTAAAGCTCGACCATCCCTCGCTCCCTGGTGTTCTTCAGTACAGCAAACAACTCCCTGGTGTCTTGTCGTGCAGACACACAGCCGGACTAGAGGAGCACACAGCGGTAACTGGTGTGGTGACTTAACCTAGTAGCACCCTGTTTTGTTTGCCGACAATGTAGAGTCTGCTCGGATTCTTGCACAGGGTACCGCTAGTGGTTTACCATTCTCCCTCCAATCAAATGGTTAGGTCCACTTTCAGGCAGGTCTCGGGTAGAAAAGGGTACACTCAAACTAAGTGGGACAGTGATTGCTAGCAGTATAGACATACAACCAACAAAGTGGTTGAAGTTTGGAACAGAAAGCTGAACCAATATTGAAATAGATCCTATGGTATAGAGGGCCGGTTTGTAATGTATACATACCTCTTAATATGAGGCTTTTGACACTCGTATTTTATCAAAAACATATTTAAAAAATAGTAAAAATGAGATATGACAAATATCAAGAGTAATGTAAAGTAAATTTATGCCTGTATAGTTTCTAGTCTAGTGGTCAGAGTTCCTGGCTACAGATCTCAGGTTATTCTCTGTAGTCTAGTGGTCAGAGTTCCTGGCTACAGATCTCAGGTTATTCTCTGTAGTCTAGTGGTCAGAGTTCCTGGCTACAGATCTCAGGTTATTCTCTGTAGTCTAGTGGTCAGAGTTCCAGGCTACAGATCTCAGGTTATTCTCTGTAGTCTAGTGGTCAGAGTTCCTGGCTACAGATCTCAGGTTATTCTCTGTAGTATAGTGGTCAGAGTTCCTGGCTACAGATCTCAGGTTATTCTCTGTAGTCTAGTGGTAGGAGTTCCTGGCTACAGATCTCAGGTTATTCTCTGTAGTCTAGTGGTCAGAGTTCCTGGCTACAGATCTCAGGTTATTCTCTGTAGT
>CABFVX010010583.1:0-13522 GCA_902151425.1 Timema shepardi | reverse complement strand
TAAAATTCCAATAACGACCCCTTCGAAATAACGACCCTTTTCCAGGGAACCGTGAAAGGTCGTAGAATCGAGAGTTGACTGTAAATTGTTTCTCCATCTCCTGTACCAAACATTTGTGAGAATGCTTTCTATAAACCTTCCTCATTTCTACCCTAATGAAGAGTCAAGCCTGATGGTAAGAAGTAGGCCTTAAACAACATTGTATTGCATTTAACATATTCGATGTAAGTAGGATTCTGGTAGGAAGAAACCTGTAGAAAATATATGTTTATGTTGTTATCCAACAATAACCACATTTTACCATATTATTGGGGTTATTTATAAGTAATGATATTCTAATTATACACCAACTTCAGTAGTAGAATGGTATTATTAGTTATTCTTACTATAGACTGGAATTTCTAGGACGGGGAGATCCGTAGTCAAATCCAGGTCGATTGTATTTAGGGTGGTTTTTTCAAAATGTCCCCCCATTCTGCCTGCACGCAAATCTAAGTACACTTCTTCAAAATTCAACCTCCCTCATCCTTAAAAAATTAGCGTGATTAGTAAATATGTGATTATCTCAAACGGGCAATGAAATAAGGTGCTAAAGATATAGGGGATAATATCTATAAAGAGTGAAAGATTCAGATCACATGACCTTATGTGTGAATACGTGAAGGGGATATTCTTTACAAGCGTTCTGTTAAGTCACTTTCTGCGGAACTGGTCTTTACGCATGGTATTAATTCAATTTAGCTTGATATTGTTTATAGTAAAATAGCCAATTATTTAGTATTAGGGCTCACTTTGAAATCATTTAAACATTTCAACTGCGTTAAAAATGCCAGATCGTTACTAAAATTAGCTTCCTAATATATATTTATTATTTATTTCATATTTTTGTGTATGTGATGAATTTAAATTAAATACTTATATTACTAATTAAGAAGGAATATTTCCGTTTATATTCAAAGCAGATATATTTAACTAAATAGTTATAAACTAATTTTAGCTATTAACTTTTTTCAACATTTCAATTCAGATGGTTTTTTTAGGAATATTATTATAAGGGTTAAATAGAAGATCTAAAATAGTTACTAGTTATTTGACCACGACATTAAGGAAAATTAGTTTTATTTATTAAATGTATTTATTTATTTGAGATATTTAACGTGCACTTTCTGAACTTACTGGCTATATCAGCACACGAGAATGTCTATGAGCGAGAGCAAAAGTGCCTTCCAATTTTGACGGGAAAGATATTTTCAAATCCCTTCAATGGTTATTTTATTTGCCACAATCAACATAAGACTGACGGCCTTATTTCCCTTCCGAAGAAAGTTGTGCTACGAATTTTTAACGACTAAGGAAAACCAATTGACCTTGGTTGGGCTTGAACACACAAACATCGGGTCCTGAATAGAGCACTTTACTCTAAGACTACTGAAGTCGACATTAAGGATAACTCGTTTTAATAGTAAAGGGAGCCGTCTATATGAAACAAACACCAAAATACCAGAAATACCTTGGTATTTAGGATGTAGTTTGTTATTTCAAAATGTGACTCACGTGAAGCTGAAGGGAGCATCTCCCTACTAGTGACGGCGATCATATTGTCTAGGCGTCAAGTTGATTTTATCTGATTTGTTGGTGACTGAGAGGTAAGGATGCCTCTAAATTCCTGACAAATTTTTAACTCAAATAATTTTATTTTTAAATTATACATCCCCGACCAAACACTTATCTGTCCCTATAGCTGGAGTATCATTTTTAAATTCAAAATCTTCAGAAGTTTACAGTACTTTGGAGTGGTCCCTATAGGCCCAACCGCTTACCAAATTCCTGTTTACACTACACAAAATAATAATTTTTACCAATTTTGGAAATGTTAACCCCTCCAATCTTACACACCATTTTTAACTCTCATTAAGAAATCTCAAATTTAAAACTTGATTAACTGGATTTATACTTCTACNATTTTTTTTTTTTTTTTTACCACATATTAAAGTTCGTTTTATAAACTTCCACTTCCTTTTTTAAGTAAACTTTCCTCAGAAAAACAAACATAACATCTTGTTAAACCACAATCACAATAAACCGTTATCAAAAGAAAATTAAACAAAAAGTTAGGCTGTTTAAATAATTCCATTACTATTTGTAGACCCCCCTCCCCAAATAATTTTTATTTATAAAATAAATATTCTTATTTATTATAAAAATTAATGATCAGCTACCATTATGAACTCAATATTAAAAACCTTTTTTAGTTAAACTTTTTCTAAACTATTTCATAGGTAAACTACAATTGAATTAATTATTTTAATATATTTCAACGAGAATTATTTATCATGTAAATTGGTTTGTAAAAATCCATTTTAAACAAAATTGTTAAAGCTATTTTCCAAAATTTTAATTGTAAATAATTACTCTTCTGTGTACTGCTATTAAAGATGTTTTTAGATAAATATAAATATATAAAATGTAATAATCTAACAGATAACTATTTTGAACCAAATTGTTAAGCAGTTTTTAAAATATTAATATTAAAAAAAATCAGTCATCAGAAAGATAACCGTGAAACAATTTTTCTCCAAAGCAAAGCATATAGTTTGATTTGTCTTGGGAAACACTTCCATTATATACAATTTAAGCAAAAAATTGTTAGAGCCATTTTCAAAATATCTAGAAATGTTGATAACCACTCATCAATTAAATACCTTTAAGCAAATCTGACCCAGAATACAAGTAGGTATAAAGTGTTAGTTGTCAGATTTAACACTCCCTACATATGATTTAAACAAGACCTTTAAAGCCATTTTCTCAAAATTAGAAAAATAAAAAATCATTCATAAATACAATACTAGAGTCTTAATATTAAAAAAAACAAGAATATAACTATAAAATCAGAATATTAAGTTTTAACTAAGGTCCTTAATTTGTTTTGGACCCGTGTCCAGGGACAGATCAATAGACAAACACATAATTATTGTAAAATACACTTTTTAGAGTTAGGGATCACATAAAACGTAAGGAGTCATCATATTCTCAAGATTATTTTCACTATTACTTTTCCTTATCTTGTTTTATATGAGAAATTAAAATTATGTTTTAATTGTTTTTAGGCTTTAGTGATTTAAAAAAGCTGTAACAGAGGGAAATAAAGAATTCTAAAGGGCCGTGACATCATGTCAAAAGCTGGATTAATTTAATCATCAGACACTATCATAACACTTTCCTTACCATAGTGTGTAAACACTGTTGTAGAAACTGGCTGGATCTCAACCTTCCAGTTTTACTAGAGCACCCTAGTAGAGAGAATGAGAACTACACATTCTGTGGGTCATAATGTAGAGCAGCTCTGAGAGATGGCGGGTCAGCTGCCAACATTACAGATCAATAAAAGCGCGCCACTTGTGAATCGCAATCCAAAATCAGGAAATCGTATGTTGAAGGGCGTGGGGAAGATCTGGACAGTCCCACCCCTACTTGCAATTTGATAGAAACCCCTCACCCCCTAATTACATATATAAACCTGAATTGACTAGAGTTACAGCAGAATTATCTAGCGAACACCCCCTTAGCTTTTCACGCCCTTGATTGCTTACGGTTGTACAGTGAGATTATGGAAGAACATTATTTTACAGTTACCAAATTTTCTAAATCTATTTTCACGCATTCATACGTCAAGTCGCGTGGTCTACAGCTGTCGCTTTTGGGGGATATTATCAATATCTATCAAATAAAACTAATAATCTAGGGTAAACTGTGGTCCATACTAGCCATAAATTAAATTTGTGTATTTCCTAAACAGTCCTTTCTGTGAAAATTGCACTTTGTTAGAACTACTTACTCATAATATAATAATACTTGTACTATGCAGTTGTCACTTTCGATAAAATATATTAATGGCGATAAAATAATTATAATAATACTTGCAGCAGTGGTATAATGAACCTATTCAACAATAAACTGGACTGCCAATGACAGGGATATCAAGGTTCGAATCCCGGTTGGATATAGTGATGGTGATTTCTCCTAAGTGGTTCCCCACGCTCTACTTGCACAATTTGAGGTACACGTCCGCTAGATCTTATCTTCCTCACATCTGCGCCATAAGTGTAAATAAGGGGGATGTCCCGATCGGGTATCAAGCCGTGGTAAAAACAAAATAAAATATTAACATTGTTGCAACTCGTCATTGTTGATAGCAAAATAATATTGTTACATATTTTAAACATGCCATCGTACTATGATTACCGTCACTAATCTAGTTCCTAGCTAGCACCACATATCATAGAATATTCACACAAAGATTTGAGCCTTTTATCATAAATAATATTATTCAATTATGCAATATATTATGATATCATAGAAAGCACGGTACAACGGTTTGATATATCATAATATATTGTATATAGGTTATATATAGTATAATAATTTAATAAATTATAAATTAATCCCCTCCTTGTATAATATTCCTAATTGCATTGTCAAACCTCAAACCAAAGCCCATCAGGACATTTGAACATTAATCTTATTATCAATTTCCCGTAAAGATTTATTCAGTTCAGTAATATGAATGTGGTTATGTTATTAACTAACCATAAGCCTTAACCACTTACTTTTTTTTTAATACTGTCTATTTACTAATTACTAATTTCTATGATCGAGAGCAAAGGCCCTACCCATTTTGCCAGGAAAGATATTTTCACATACAAGGTTATTTTACAAGCCACAATCGACTTTGTACTTCCCCCCCCCCTTTACGCCCCTCTACCCTCCACGAGAGGGAAGTTGTGCAACGTATTTTTAAGGCCCAAGAAAAATCCGTCGATCCCGACTGGATTTTAACCCATGAAATATAGTTTTCATATATTGTGATTATTAATGCACTATTAGCACTATTATTTGTATGCTAAATATAAACTGATAATGTAAAGTGCTGTTTTACTGAAACCTGTTTAGAAATAAGTTCAAGTTACTAAACCAAGCTGTAAAATTAATGCTTATTATTTTCAATCTAGTTACAATTTATTGTTTTTTATTTATGTATTTGTGTGTGTCTTTGCATGAAATGATTATTTTAAATTTATTACTTTTTAATTATTAAGTTTAGCAACAATTGAGTTTAATTTAAGCTAATAATGATGATATATTTTAAATATGAGCTTAAATCACATCTATATCCTTTAATAATAAAGTATTTTTTAAACTTTACTGTGTTTTACAAGGGTCGTCAGGCACCTGAAAACCAAGAGGACCAAAATTAATGGAAATTTTGGTGTCGATAGTAAATCGGTAAAACACATGGAATTTCACATACATAAAACTGGATTATTTGAGAATTTGTGACATTAAACTGATAGACTAATTATTAGCCTTTTGCATTGAAGTAAAAGTGAACCGTAGGAACAAGCACTCAGATAAGAAAATATTATTTTATCGTCCCTTCTTATATTTCTCCTTGAAATATTGGGTTGGATAACGACTGCATGAATTTCACTAGCAAGCTCAAATCATTCCGTTGTAAACAACAACAATAATATGACTTTACTATAGTAAATTCTATGAAAAGGTCTTATATATTTAGCAGCGCGTCTTACTACCCGTTCGGGTTATACGCTTTGAGTACTAATTCCTATAATGGATTAGGAATTGGAAAGGTTAGATTAGAGGAAATGAACCCCCATTTGCGTGGAGGGAGAGTGGGAAACCATTTAGTAAAAACCACTCCCAGTTCACCCAACCGAGATTCGAACCTCGATCTCCCCGTCCTCAGCAGTCGAGCAGCTCATGACGACTAGCGCGTTAGCCAACTACGCCACCGAGGTGGGTCCTATGAAAAAGGAACTTCGTTCCTTTAAACTATTTTTTAAAGTGTCCGAAAACATGGTAATTCCTTTTGTAAAACCTGGAAAATACAGGAACTTATGGACTTTGCCTGTCTGTTATGTAGCGGCAAGTCCAGTTAGACTCTTCACTATAAATATATCAACGTTTTCATCGGCGAGTTCTAGTGAAATAACATTGAACTCAAAACCCATAAAGTCATAAATGATTAAAAGAATAATCTTACATTGCTACAATATTGTTTAAAGTAGTTTTATTATAAACATATTTTCTATAAATCATTTACAATCAATACTATTGGGTTAGTTCATAAAAATGACCAGAAAGAATAATCCCACCAGATTTTGGATAATACAAACTTTGATACATGTATTGTGTATTATATCTTTGAAAATAAATTCAAAAATATGTTTTCAGAACAATTTTATTAGTTAAATTTTAAACCAAATTGTTTAAATATTTTTAACAAATTTTAAAAATTAGTTTTTTGTTACCTGCCCAGAAATTGTATATAATTTGTAAAATTAGAAACGTATTATTATTATTATTATTAATGATGAAAAACCACTCCCAGACCTATTTTAAACTCAATCTTAAAGTCATAATACAAAAAATCTCAAATTTTCTATATTTTGTCTTAATTAAACTAATTACTTAATCTATGGCATTAGGAAATTAAAGTTCATATAGGTTATAGAATCTCCTTTCGCACTGTATGTCCTGCCTACGGTAATCTACGAGACTTGATTCGCTAACAACGGATTGTGATGAATACAGGATATGTAAGTCATCATTGTGTAGCCTACTCCACTCCCCAGGAGCCTCATTTCTTTAGACCCAATATCATCCTATGCACATGGTTTTCGAACACCATAAACTGGTTTTCGTCATGTAAGCTAAGATACCACGTTTCAAACCTCCTAGAGAACCACCAGTATAATATTATTGTTGTATTTGTTTTTATACACTGAGTTTCACATTACTTGAAAGCAGGCAAGATGTCAATAACTTATTGACTCTGATAAAAAAAAGAGTAGTGTAATCTTAAATTAGTTTAGTTAAGGACTAAAAATAAAACTATATATTAGGAAATAAACGTCCAATGCGAGGTCTGAACATAACCATTTGAGATATTTAAAAAAATCAAATTTTACCGAAATCAGTCACTGATAATATACTATAATTTTTCTTACATAAGAAACAAAATATACATAAATGTTTATAAGGTAAAAAAAATTAATAAATACCCATTTCAAACCAAATAAATTATCCTTAATTGGAAGGCTAAGGTAAAAATGATATAAAGAAAAATCTTAAAACATAAATATCAAGTTTGAACAAAATCTATCAAACCGTTTTGGAACCGTGGTCAGGGACCAACAAAAAACACGTACAGGATTGTAAAATCAACTTTTTGGGTGTTTGACACACATACATTTTTTAAATGTATTAATATCTTGAGGTAAAAAAAATTTCACGATTACAATACTCTGGCTTGATATAAGAAAGTAAAAATCAAATTTTTCCAATCCTACTTCCAAACGAATGTTTAAAGGAAAACGTATTTGACTACAATTATTTATATTCTGTAGGACTTAACAGATAGGCTATCAATGTTGAATCAAATTGTAATAATTTTTAAATTTTTGAATTAAGAAAATAATCAATTATCAGTAAAATAACCTTATACGAGTTTTTACTACTAATACAATTATACAGAATAACAAGTCATATCAAAAACTCCTTATATACATATTTGGAACATCTCGTTAGAGCCATTGTTGTAATAGCTCAAGTTTATGAAAAATCAGATATCAGTAAACTACCCTTAAACAAATTTTTACTCCAAAAATGTTTTATAGTTGTATATAGTGTCATCTGTAATGTCAAACAATTCCAATATACCCATTTATAACCAAACTTATTAGCCATTTTTAAATTATTTTAAAATGTTGAAAAATAAGTCACTTTTAAACTACCCTTAAATGAAATTTTATCCAAAAAGCAAATAGGCTATACGGTGACATTTGTTTTGTCAAACACTTCTAAGGTATCCATTTGGGACCAAATCGTTGGAGTAATTTCAAACTATTACAATTTTTTTTAAATCCAGTCATCAATAAGCTAATAAAAAATAATTTTCGACTGAAAACAGGTAGAGAGTGTTATTTTTTATGACAAACACTTCCAAAATAATCATTTTGAACCAACAACTTAAGAGCCATTTTTAAAATATTTTAAATTTTTGAGAAATTCATCAACAGTGGATAAGACGTAAAAGAGATTTTTACCCCAAAACAAATATAATGTGCTATTCTTCATATCCCAATAGTCAATATAACTAAACATACATTTTAAACAAAATCGCTAGAGTCATTTTCAAAAAATGTTGAATTGAGAGTAATCACTAATCGATCAACTCTATAAAATTTAAGTATCAAATTTGAACAAAATAATTCTAGCCGTTTTTTATTGGTGACTAGAGACAGATAAACAAACAGGCATGGGAAGGGACAAAATTAAAAAATCTATTTTTTTTTTGTTCGGGTTCAAGTAAAACTTAAAGATTCATAATTATTTCAAGATCAATCTTTTCACGATTATAATACTTTTTCATGATATGAGAAATTTAAAGACTCCGTGGAAGTATAATACGCCTATCTAGAATAATAAATACGAAAAAGTTAATTTTTAATCCATATCACTGCTATTTAAGTCCAAATTGTATAGTGAACGTTTACTTTCTTCAGCGGAAGACATGGAATATCAGCAGATAAACAAGAGCTCTCACAGAGAGAACTGCTCAATTTCTCCCTTCTCTTTCGTAAATTTGCGTCTGAGTGTAACCATGGTTAAGAGCGATAGGAAATCGGTAACGTAATGGATTTCCATTATATATGTTAGATTAGCAATCCCGCATGGCATTTCTCGTGATCCACCATGATATAAGAATGATAGAATCTCTATGGTGCCAGATATTCCATCATAATTGTCGAATTCGTGCACTTATTTTTTTCCAGAGAAGGATATGGCATATTTTTATAACAGTTATCTCTGAAACGTAATTATAAATATAATAATATTTTCTTCAAAAATTTGTTAAAAATAACCCAATTAAAAAGCTAACTAAAAATTTTAGAATCCGACTTCGAGGTGCATTCGGACCCTCTTCCATCCACTTATGTTAAAAATGTCAGATTTCTGCGTCCCGTAGATTTGGCTGGGCATTGTACACAAACACACACAGACAAACACTTCCTTTTATTATATGTTGGATAAAGTATGATTTTGGTAGATGGACATATTTAGATAATACAACCATGATCATATTTAACTATATTATAAGTGTTATTTTATTTTTAATGTGTTACCCGCCTCAGTGGCGTAGCTGGCTAACGCGCTGGTCGTGTTGAGCTCAACAGCTGAGGACGGGGAGATCGAGGTTCGAATCTCAGTCGGGTGAACTGGGAGTGGTTTTTCCTAAATGGTTTTCCACTCTCCCTCCACGCAAATGCGAGTTCACTTCCTCTAATTTAACCTTCCCAATTCTTAATCCATTAGAGTAATTAGTACTTAAAGCGTATAACCCGAACGGGTAGTAAGACGCGGTGCTAAATATTATTATTTTTTAATATGTTTTTTGGCACCTGGTCTTACTAACTCTTTAGGTTACATGCCTATGTTGTACAAACCACTGCCTAGGTCTCACTATCTACCGACAGGGGTGGACCACCTAACAAGGGTGTACAAAAATCAATATGTTTTGATGTGTGGGACACCAGCTGATAGTCTTACCATACTCAGTTGTAGATGGTGAACACGCTCTCTTCTCTCATGACCTCCAGGTGTCTTATAGGATTCTGAACACAGAAGTAGGACACTAGACACAGAGGTGTATAATGGAAACTATTAATACTTAAATGAAGTGTTTAATAAGTGTGAGAATTGAGATATGTGTATATTAAAAGTTCAATTAGCATCAAAGAGGAATAATTATCACAGATAATATTTTTTCTGTACCTTTGACAACTAGTCATAAATGATCGTCCACATAAGTAACAAACATGAAATGCAGTACAAAACAAATTAGAAAATACCCTATTACATATTAAAATCACTGTTTTCAATGTATAAGTTGATGTGTCTTTACCTTGACAACGAATTACACTAGTGTGTATTACTACAAAATAAACACAGATTATATTTATATCAATTATGAAAATATAGCTCAAAGTGACAATGAAATATAGTAGTTATGTATTTTATTGTGAACTTATATCATTAAAGTTCTTCACGTTGTGAAAAATTAAAGTTTTAGTAGATTCAATAGTGTGCTCCAAGATGGCTACAAGAGTGATGCTCGCGTAAAGTATCAACAGGGTCACTAGTTAATATAACCACCTTTAGTTTTAAATATCTTTATAAATAAAGCTTAGGGGTGGATCACTTGAAAGTAGCTATAAAATTGTGTGAAAATTAGGTTTAATTGTTGAAATGGATGCAAAAACCTAGCTTTGCAAATTTATAGACTAAATTGCAACTCTATAATATTTGATGATTACGGTTATAGCCGTATCTAAATATAATTTCTTTAAATTGAAAAACACATCTAGATATGGAAACTGAACCTAGGACCATTGAGTTATAACGCCAATGCTCTACCACCAAGTTATTAAGGAATCGTCCTATTGATGGGGTGATTCTTCACTCATATTTTAAGTCAGCAGCGCATTCGTACAAATGTAATTGTACAAGTGGCAGCAAACAGCCAACTACAGAGTCAAATGTGACTGCGTCATCTGATAGCTAGTGATCTTAATATAATTCCACATTTTTAGCCGACGATCTCCACACGTCAGTCACAGGCTCTACCTTTAAACATGAGTGAAGAATGGAAGGATTCCTGAATACCTCTGTGGTGAGAACATTAGCGTACTAATCAACCCAAACCAATAGACACATGCATGGTACCCCTTCACATTTCTCACAAAGGCACAAAATTAAACACTGCCGAAATATTTTTCATACAAGCAGCTTGAATACAAAATAAATCAATCATTAATGAACCATTACAACAATCCAACCAAATTCTTGTAAACTTATTAACACATCTACCTAAACATATTAAAACCCTGTAACCTTTGTTATCCTGCTCTTCCCTCCAGCGTAGTCAATGACACGATCGAGCCGGAGTCGAGAAGATTGGTTTAATAGTCCTTCATTTTTTGTCTTTCCAATTATCTATACATCCTTGTTTACTCAATATTTCACATTTATTTTTTTCAATAGCTCCTTCCCTACCATAGGTTTACACCATGATCATGTAAGCTCTCGTTAACATGGCACTATTTCGTTATTATTTTGTTTCCCCACATATCCATCTGTTTAAACCACACCCCAATTAGTCTCAATCTATCAGTCGTAGCATCACCTTGTGTTCCCGCACAACGACTTTGGTAAGTTTGTTTGTTTACCTAGTTGGGTTTTTTTCTTCAAATTTTAGGATAACTTTATTGTTTCTCTGCAGTCTTCCTAATAGTCTTTAATCTCCTTTTACAGTGGCCATGATTATGGTATAATCGTACCAAAACATGTTGGCAAGAATTGAATCGGCTTTCTTTTAAACACCGATTACCTGCTAAAGGAGTAATGGGGCTAAACAAGAATAAGACTTAGATTTTATACTTAACTTATATTAATTACCAAGGTATAGTCACAGTTAAAGATCTTACAATCACATTCTTTTGTAACACTTTGAAAGACGCAATACCAACGAGGTTAATTGTATTTAACTATTCAACATCAGTGTTGGAATGTAAACTATGTGTTATCCTCAATATTTGTTCTAGATATTTTAATTATATTTCAATATGTTGTATTTGTTATTTTTTTTACTTATCGTCAACTTATGGTCTAATACTTGTTGTTGATGATGTTATTGATACATTTTAAAACTTATCATAGCATATTTATGATTGTTGATCATTTAAGTATATCAATTTAAACCTTTTAATAATTTTTAACATTTTACTAATTTATCAGTTTATTATATTCTTTAACTTTATATTGCTAATCTTAAGTTTTTATCTAAGTCTTAAACATGATAATTAGCGTACTAAGCCAAAGGTCTTAGGTTTGATTTCCGTGCACAGGTGTCAGTTTTAAATTTAAAGAATATCTTAATATTAGTTGTCAAGGCTTCTCAAACTTATATTTGGTAAAAATTCTTCTTATTGGTGATAATTTGTTTAAATTCTTATTCCTACCTGTAAATGTTGACTTGTTTACAAAATACCCGGTAGGTAGATATAAAATCGTATAGAAGATCATAAAACAAAATTCTTCCTCAGATCTTATGAACTCTTTACTATGAGCTGATCACCAATGTCGAATATTTACACTTATTTCACACCGTATACTTCAGTACACCACTTAAAGGCGTACATTTTAAGAGAATACACGAAAATCCTTCTGAGATTGTCTTCTCCAAAAATGATAGTCCAACTAGAACATAGTAATAGATATTGCTTAAATTAAAATAAACTATTAATTTGTATCCATAAATTCAGAAAGTTTCTTTAAATAATCTTAAAATATCAAATCAAAATATAATACATTAATTTAAAATGATAGTTATCGTCAATAAACAATGACTCAAAGTCAACAAAACTGACATAAGACAACGTTATCTGAAGCATAATTCAAAACTCACTGTTTTATTGATTGTAGTCTAAAGAAAGACCATCCCGATCTCATACAAATTTTCCCTAACACACGGTTGTACCAAATTATTGAATACTTGAATTAATTTTATTATTAAACTATACATCACAAAACTTTTAAACCCTGAGTCCTTATTATAGAAAACACATAAGAATAAACAAACAAAGGCCTTTAAAAAGCTAATAAAGACTATAAATATTTCCCCAGGTCAGACGAAACTGTATAAGCGATATTTATCATTCTTAGTAAACTTCCGAATGATGGCGGTCTTCTACAATTAGATTTCTTCCAATAGAATACCCAAAATAATTACGGTAATTAAACATTTGTCAGGTATTTCAAATTTTTATTAAGGGGTAAACCCCTAACTACAACTAATTCTAGGCGACGAATGATCGCTCAGTGTAATAATTTCCACTAAAATACAGTGATACAGTCAATATAAGCTCACAGTTTCATTGTTAATGTAAATTTATCTTGTTTGAAGTAATAATAGCATATATGGATTCGGCTCTCAGCAATGTTGGTTACAATGTACTAGTAATTCTAATAAAGTAGGGATTAGAAAGGTTAAATTTGGAAGAATGTACCCACATTTGCGTAGAGAGAGTGGACAACCATTTAGGAAAAGCCACCATTGGTACACCCAACTGGGATTTGAACCCTGATTTCACTGTCATATATTGCGATAGTGATGCTTTAGACCATGCGGCTACCAAGGCAGATCTATTTTATATTAAGATTAAATAAGTTATGTTAAACTTTCTGTCAGATAAGGATCGTCTCATGAAAATAGGACTGTATCTCGTTTAATAATATGTAAAATATTCGTATGTAGCATTTATTGGGAATATATGCTCCAAAAATAAAGAACAAAGCTTTAAGCTCAAGAAAACTCACCAAAAATCCCCCACTGTGCTGCGCCAACTTACTGTTTCCCACACACAAGAATAAAGACGACTTG
>CABFVX010010582.1:0-13540 GCA_902151425.1 Timema shepardi | reverse complement strand
AAAAACCACCCCCAGTTCACCCGACCGAGATTCGAACCTCGATCTCCCCGTCCTCAGCAGTCGAGCTCATCACGACAAGCGCGTTAACCAACTACGCTACTGAGGCGGGTTACTATATACTTAATTAACGCCGCTTCCTTTTGGGGTAGGCAAGAAACCGTACATTTTGTTCGAAAAAACCACTCCGTACTTAATCCACTCTCTCAATTCACTGATTTTCTCAACACTTCCCTATCCTTACATACCCCGTTCGATTCCACAACACCCATACACCGAGTCATATATGATCTTTTATTCTTAAAATTCTTAATTTTTTTCACACATTTGTATATTATATTTAGCCACGTCTTAGATACATATCCATACACTCTACCTTCATATATTTGCTTGGTCACTCGATCCAAGATCATCCTCCCAACACGCTCAAACCAACGAAAAACTATTCTTTCACACTGATATATTAGATTCCCTTTCAAACTGCACCCATTCATACCTGACTTTGCCCACGTACATTATATATATATATATATATATGCATGCATGTATCTCACTCCAAACGCATTTACCTTGCTGTTGTGTTTCTCCTGGCAATATATTATTATATAGTTATCATTTTAAAATTTAATATTTATTATTTAATACATTATTTTATGTGTATATTGTAGAATATTATAAATATATTGCACCATAAATCAACGACTATAGTTGTAAAAAGGTGAAGATAAATATTAAATAAAGTGGTCCGGGAACCTAAAAGGTTGAATGCATATGGTATAGTCGAAAGGACGAATTTCATAACATTAAAGTGAGGGGTTGAAAATATCTCCCTTGAACTCGTTTAGTAAGAAAATTGACATCTCGATATCGATGTAGTTAAAATATATCTGAGAGGAAAAAAAAAATGTTTTCGAGTTTATATACTTGAACCAAATTTGATTTTCGAGGATAGTGTGGGGTGTCTCTGAGGTTCTATAGCAACTTTAACAAATCTATATCGGTGACCTGGTGGTCTAGGGGTAAGGTGTTGGACTTCTATGTTGGGGGTCCGGGGTTCAATCCTCGGTCCCGGCACAGGTTTATCTGATTACCAAACCCTTCCTTCACCTCTGACAAGATGTGTATTAATCACAACTTGTGAATGTGTGGAATACCAAGCCTCCACCGTGGTTCGGATTCCACGTTAAACTGTAGGTCCTCCAATTCATCTCACAATCACCCTACCATTACACATTAGCTTAAGNATCTCACAATCACCCTACCATTACACATTAGCTTAAGTGCGTATAACCCGAACGGGTAGTAAGACGCGGTGCTAATAATAATAATAATAATAATAATAATAATAATTAGTTTATTTTGTTTCATTGGTGTGATTTAAAATTCGTTTGAATTCAGAACAGAGGAAGAGAAAATGTACCCACGTTTTCATGGGTAGAGGGGTAAACCCCTAAGGAAATCCATGGATATTTGAACTTTGACCTCCCCTTCACAGGAAATCCAACCGTATAAAATCTTGACACCTCATACGTCACGACCATATCGAATTGTTACAACAATGATCAGAATCAATAACGTATGGCACATAATGAAATATTAATGCAATATGGACATATGCATAAAATATTATTATTAGCAGCGCGTCTTACTACTCGTTCGGGTTATGCGCACTTACGCTAATGTGTAATGGTAGGGCGATTGGGAGATGAAATGGAGGACCTACAGTTTAACATGGGATCCGAACCACGGTGGAGGCCTGGCATTCCTCACATTCACAAGATGTCTTGTCAGAGGTGAAGGAAGGGTTCGGTAATCAGATAAATCTGTGCCGGTACCGAGGATTGAACCCCGGCCGCCAGCACAGAAGTCTGACACCTTACCCCTGTACCGCCAGGTCACCTACCATATGCATAAACATTCAAATGATAAGAGAACAAATTGCTTGGGTTTTTGGGTGTGATTTTTCAACACTGGATCACTACCCATTTGGTTAATTCGATCATGTACTAATTACGCTAATAGTTATAGGAATTATGAAGATTATATTTAGAGGAATTGTATCCGCATTTTCATGGAGGGAGAGTAGAAAACTACTTTGGAAAAACCACCCCCAGTACACCCGGCCGAGATTTGAACTTCAATCTCCCCGTCATCGGCAGTCTAGTCTACTGTGAGAGTAGCGCCTTAGATCATGCGGTCACCGAAGCGGATATTTACTTGTCAATAAAGTACACTTTTAATTCGATTTTTTTTTTAATTTCCACTAATTACAATCTGAAAACCATTTTTGCTTAGTTACAAACATATTTGAAGCATTACGCGTAATATATACCATTAGCCTTAATCCAGTTCAATGAAAATAAGGGCATTAAATTATAGAAATACAAATACATTAAATTGCAGACAAAATCTAAAACAGTTTAGGATTTTATTATTGTTATTTTATAGGTATTGGCAATATTTATCAAAGGTGACAGCTGCAGATTACATGACTTAACAGATGAATACGTGAAATTGGTTCTAATTTAGCTGTTTTATGACCGTTCCTATGGAAATCTGGTTGTATATACAATGGCTATAATTTAATGTTGCTTTTAATAACGTAGGTATAAAACGGGCAATAAGGTTTTTTATAGAGGAACATTCTATTAGAAGTCGACACTGAAATGTGAGCAGTTAATGACAGGTGATAAAAACCTTGCGTTATTCAGAATATGGCAGTCAATCTCCTTTCTTACTTTGTTCGACAGAATCTTAGCGATACCTTTTCAGGGCCGTGGAGTGATGGGAACGCGAGAAAAAGCTAGCGTTTTCGCAATTTTTACAGCAAAACTTTTGTTATCCATAATAAATAAAATATTTCTCCAGTAGAAACATGGTGTTTAATTTTATTCACATGTTTATATCAACATTTATTATTATTATTATTATTATTATTAGCACCGTATCTTACTACCCGTTCGGGTTGTACGCACTTACGATAATGTGCAATGGTAGGGTGATTGTGAGATGAAATGAAGGAACTACAGTTTAATGTGGATTCCGAACCACGGTGGAGACCTGGCTTTCCCCACATTCACAAGATGTCTTGTCAGAGGTGAAGGAAGGGTTTGGTAATCAGATAAATCTGTGCCGGGACCGAGGATTGAATGAACCCCGTTCGCCAGCACAGAAGTCTGACACCTTACCCCCTAGACCACCAGGTCACCAACAGTTGTTGAATATATGTCAAGAGTGTCCTGAAATTTAACGACCAATTTTTCTAATTTAAAAGATTACTCATCTAATGCTGCTATGGTCATATAAGATATTCAACAATGGTTGATATCACCATGTGAAGAAAATTAAATTATATATTAATACTGGAACAATTTTTAATTTATTTTGACAAAAAAAAGTTTTACAATAAAAAACTACATAAACATTGCCCTTTTTTTTCTCTCTCTCATCCACTACACTCTCACCTTAAAACTGTACCTGTGATATGTTCTCACATACTCGGCTAACATGTTACCAATACTACATAGGCCCTGATACACGTGTGAATATATTACCTTTGATACCTGGTTGAGTGGCTGCTAAGTGGTAATAACTTTATTTACTAATTATCTAACTATCAACACTCCACACCGCTGGAAATAATTACTATGTAATTAATTTGTTTTTGCATGTGCATAGTACACAAATATTTATTATTTATCTATCGAGTGTGGAAAGATTATGTTTTAAATTGACCAATATGCATTTCGTTTGACCATCTGTATTCTTTTTCCTTGATAACTACTCAGACCAATCTAAACGATTTTTGGCCGATACATTTTTGACACTAACAAAACAACGTAGGTATACCCTATCTAAGATAGGAGAGGTGATAACTAAGAAAAGCTACAGTGTATCCATTCGCAAAACCATATGATCTGTTATACTATTATGTCGAGTTGTTACTTTTGGCAGTCAAAACTTTCAAAAATAATAATTAGATTTTAATAATTATGTTATTTTTAACCGTCTTTACATTATTGAAACAAGAACTTATGAAAATATTCGGTCATTTAGATGGGGTTTTTTTGAAGTGACTCCTGTAATTTTTTTTTTTAGTTTCAAACGAGAGTTTTTTTTAAGTACTGCGTTATCTTGATAAATTAACATGCCAAACCAAAATAAACAAGGGCCGTTAATGACGTTTTTGGTTGTGTTCATGTGCTGTCTACAAGTTATAAAAAAACATCTATTCATTTTTGTGGCCCGTTTTAACACGATATAAGTGTGAATATAATACTTTTTAACATATTATTTCATCTAGTATAGTATTTCTTGTTGCCACAAGAGCAAAACAAAAAAAACAATAGTTTTATTAATATGTTTTGTTCCCTCAGTGAGATACGAAAACGCCAACTATACAGTAATCCTTAAGGAATTAAAACTTATTATTATAATCGTTCGAGTACACTTTTTATCGATAGTATAGAAAAACCAAGCAAATAATTAATATTTACAAATAGGTTTACATTAGTCACTTTGAGCCAATGTTTTGAATAAAGAACCTTCTTCTAGCTGTCACCCGCCTCGGTGGCGTAGTTGGCTAACGCGCTTGTCGTGTTGAAGCTCGACTGCTGAGGACGGTGAGATCGAGGTTCGAATCTCGGTCGGGTGAATTGGGGTGGTTTTTACTAAATAGTTTTCCACGCTCCCTCCACGCAAATGCAGGTTCACTTCCTCTAATTCAACCTTCCCAAGTCCTAATCCATTAGAGTAATTAGTACTTAAAGCGTAAAACCCGAACGTATAGTAAGACGTGGTGCTAAATATTCTAGCTGTCAATTACCTACACTCCTACCGTAGATGGAATATACATGTTTTTAAGATCTGGTTATTTGTTTCAGGATGGTGGCAACTCAAACATATGCTTGTCTGTTTGATCAACGATAACTTCTAAATTCGTAAATAAATTTAAACGAAATGTTGCATGGGAATTATTTGAACCTAAGCCTAGCGATATATGTAAATAGTTTTTAAAACTTATTTGTCGGTTTCAAAATGGTCATTCAAAAGGTATTTTGTTTAGTTGCTCATCATAAGTGATTTTAATGTTAAGCTTTAAGCATTCAATTGAGTAGCTATGAAGTATTAGTTTAATTTTTTACTTATATTAGCTACGAATATACTGTAATGTTAAATATAGTATTAATGTTGTTTTCTGTTTATCTTGATCACCAAGGAAGAATTATCAACTTCAACCCCAATGATAAATTATTATTCTCGGAGATATTTCAACTGGAAATTCCAAGAGAAATCTTAAGACTGTACTAACAATAATAACATGGAGGGGTCGAGGTCTACTGTTCACATAACTAGAATCATAGACCAATATAATTTTGATGAGTTACAAATTAATCGGTGACCTGGCGGTCTAGGGGTAAGGTGTCAGACTTCTGTGCTGGGGGGTCCGTAGTTCAATCCTCGGTCCTGGCACACATTTATCTGATTGCCAAACCCTTTCTTCACCTCTGACAAGACTTGTATTAGCCACAACTTGTGAATGTGGGGGATGCCAGGCCTCCACCGTGGTTCGGATTCCACGTTAAACTGTAGGTCCTCCATTTCATCTCACAATCACCCTACCATTACACATTAGCGTAAGTGCGTATAACCCGAACGGGTAGTAAGACGCGGTGCTAGATATTATTATATTAATAATAATAATGAAATAAAAGTGTGTAGTGAGAATTTGAAACGCACCAAATAATTTCCCTTTACGTGATCGTGAGTGTAGATCTGGTGTGTTATGGTGAACTTGGGTGTTTCTCTGCGAGTCCTCCGTGGCATGCTGACCTTCGACCTGTGCCCTTACCTCAGACGATTGAAGAAATCGGAACGAGGTTCTACCAGTACTCGAGGTAGGTGTTTTTTTTTAATTATCGCCTTATCATGTTGAGAAATTATTGTGATCGTGAACATTTATTCCCCTTGAGATTATATTGAATCTTAATAAATTAATTTAGCACCGCGGCCTACTGCCCATTCGGGCTATATGCTTAAGTATTAATTACTCTTATGGGTTAGAAATAGGGAAGGTTGGATTTTAGAGGAAGTGAGCCCACATTTTAGTGGATGGAGAGTGGAAAACCATTTAGGAAAAACCAACCTCAGTTCACCCGACCAAGATTCGAACCTCAATCTTCCCGTCCTCTGCAGTCGAGATCAACACGAGGTGGTTATGATGAATCTTGATCTTTTATATGAGCACCCGTAAACAAACAAAAAGTATGTCTTACAATTCTATTTTTCTTTATGTTTGTCCCTTAGGCTACAGATTTAAGAGTGTGATGAATTCTGTTCGAAATTAATATCAATCATATATTAGGGTGTTTTTAAAAATGTTTTCTATTCCTCAACTTTCTGGAGCTTTCTAATGACATAATTATAATTTGTAGTTCAAAATAATTAAAAACAGCTCCATAAAAATAAGTCCATCGATTCGAATTGGTAATACCTATTTTCCATTTTATCCTTATAAAATTCTAGTTTGATGTATTTTTAAGTGTATTAAATATTCAAATATAAACCAACATATAATATAATACAAGACTTACAAACTGACTTAATTCTAAGACAGACACAACACCAGGTCCCCCAATCATCCACCAATCTATGTGAAAGGAGAAAATTCCAACTTAATGAGCGAAGAAGAATGACCCTGACCACGGGGCGAGTCCTGGATAGCTCAGTGGTAAGAGCATTGGCGTACTAAGCCAAAGTTCCCGGGTTCAGCTGTCATTTTTCAATTTTCAGAATATGATATCTCGATGGATTAATCCTCACTAATAAGCATAAATAATAGCTTTGGCTATTTGATTTATTAATCTTTTTTAGTTTCTTTCACTCGGGGAATCAAATCCATGACCCCTTATAAACTTAAAAGCTTAAAAACTGAAACTTAACAAACATTTTTTTTAAACACACCAAAACATGTGTTTTATTTAAATGATATAATTTGTATGTACGTTATTAATTTCAAAATAATTTAAGCTAATAAAACCTAACCTTCCATGGGTCTACACAGTGATAACTATGTTAATTTGAACCAAGTCACTCTACGCCCTAAAGCCGGCACGTTAACGATTGAATTACAAAGGGTGATGTTTGGATTTCGACCCATATTGAATGGGCTTAGAACCAAGATCAATCTTTCTGAACCACCTGATTATATCAGCACATGACTTATAAACTGACTTGGTGACCTGGCGGTCTAGGGGTAAGGTGTCAGACTTCTATGCTGGCGGCCGGGGTTCAATCCTCGGTCCCGGCACAGATTTANCCGTGGTTCGGATTCCACGTTAAACTGTAGGTCCTCCATTTCATCTCACAATCACCCTACCATTACACATTAGCGTAAGTGCGTATAATCCGAACGGGTAGTAAGACACCGTGCTAATAATAATAATAATAATAATAATATAAACTAACTTATATATAGAACAGACACAACATCCATCCCCTTGCCGTAAACTTATCACGGTAAAAGGGGAAACCCATATTTCACTAATATTTTTTTTTGCTATGCCAGGAATCGAACCCAGGACCATTATCTCAGCAGGCAGATTAGATACACACTGAGCTTAAGTGTCGGATATTATTGTTAAGTTAAGGGTTGATTATTTTATGTATTATTATTAATATTATTAGTACTGCGTCTTACTACCCGTTCTGGTTATACGCACTAACGCTAATGTGTATTTGAACCCTTATCTCCAGTCATCGGCAGTCTAGCTTTGAAAGTATATGCAGTAGAGTGTCGATAATTAGGACGTCAAAAATCCGAATCGTCGATAATCTGGATCGCCAAGAAAAAAATATTATTTATAAAAACAAACACAAATAGCAGAGATATAACCTCCAAAAAACGCACCTCAACCCTAGTTTAAAAAAAAATTGAGCCTATTTTTCATTGTTAGATTTTTGCCTTGTTATGTTCTGTAAGAATTTTTTATATTTAGCAACAACAACAAAAAACAACGTATAAGCGTGTTGTTTAAGGTGCGGCAGAAGGGAGCGAAATAATGTTTACAGTTTTTATATAATTGAAATATTTTGGCCAAAATAAATCAAATATTTCTCCAGTAGCAACATAGAGTTTAGCTTTCTGCGCATGCTAATATCAACAGATCTCGAATATCTGTCAAGGGTGTCCTGGAATTTTGTCGAAACTTTTTCCCTTTATTTAAAAAGTTTTGACAAAATTCCAGGACATTCTTGACAGATATTCGAGATCTGTTGATATTAGCTTGCGCAGAAAGCTAAACTCTATTTTGCTACTGAAGTAATATTTTATTTATTCTGTCCAAAAAAATATAATGCTTTAAAAACTGTAAAATTACTCGCGCTCCCTTCTGCCGCACCTTAAATAAAGTAAAAATGTTTATACCTTTTCGTAAGTATCCCGTTTATGCTAATTTGATTTATTTTTGGTAGGGGTACAGTATTTTTGAAAATTCATACAAATCGATAATCCGTACTTATTCGCTCCCCAATTAGTCCGAATTATCGACGCTCTGCTGTGTATATACATTCAACGAGTCAAGTCTATCACGAGTGTGATGCCTTAGTCTATTCGACCACTAAAGAGGGTTCTTTCAATTGTGACGACTGTAGATTATATCTTGACATCCGAATACATAAAAATAGATATAAAGTTGTTGTTTTTCTGTCAGAGAAAGCACATATATCTGATATTTTTATTAAGAAATTAATACAGGGTGGGACGGAAACAATTAGACGATATATTCTGAGGAAAGTGATGGACAACGGGCTGAGGTTTGTCTGACATCCAGTGGAGCTCAACTGAGTGACATTATCTTCGAAAAAGTGTGATATGTAGTTTTCTTTTATCCACCTAGTGAATATTTACTTTTCAATTAAGGTGTTAATTTTTAGGCTACTAATCCTATAATTGTTTAGGCCCCACTCTGTATATACCTTGTGAATCTTAGTGGTTTACCAAATGTGTGTGTGTGACTTAATGTATATCAATGGAATTTGAGAGCCCCTACCTTAATGAATGACTTGAAAAACCTAATTATTTCTAATCCATATTTCAGGCAACACACTCGTAGGGAATACTTAACAACCTGGCCCAACATCTCGTTGCAAGGTCAGAATTTCGATGCCAACAAAACCACTTTCTTCATCACCCACGGTTTCGCTAACACCGGAAACGCCACATGGATACGAAAACTTAAGAACTCCATTCTAGAAAATGTAAGTATAAACTTTATTTTCGCCCTCTATGTTGACATCCAGGCGCTTGGGATTTCTGGATCATTAGAATCTGGAGTTTCCCAATATTTGTGAGCTCTGTAACCATCAAGAAGATAAAATAAAATATATTATTTATCGGCAATGATAAATAGATCCATGCAGATTATCAAAGTAGCTCTTGCATTCGCAAGACTTCAATATGTGTTCGACACACGTGAAATTTACCAGAAGTAGGTGACCTGGTGGTATAGGGGTAAGGTGTCGAACTTCTGTTAGCGGTCCGGGGTTCAATCCTCAGTCCCGGCACACATTTATCTGATTACCAAACCCTTCCTTCATCTCTGACAAGACATATTGTGAATGTGTGGAATGACAGGCCTCTCACCGTGGTTCGGATCCCACGTTAAACTGTAGGTCCTCCATTTCATCTCACAATCACCCTACCATTACACATTAGCGTAAGTGCGCTTAACCCGAACGGGTAGTAAGACGCGGTGCTAATAATAATAATAATAATAATAACTTACGAGAAGTAATATTAAAAAATAACCATAAGCACAGGAACAGGTTAATAAAAAGGTATAATTTAAATGTGGTATTTTTTCATTTACAGGCTAAATCGATTAGATTTATTTTTAATTATTGCATTTTACCACCTGTTCAGGTTATACACATATATAATAAAATATTCTAATGGGGTAGGAATGAAGACATAAGTATTTGCAATGTGTTCCTCGTGGGAGTGTGGTGACTCTTGTTTCATTCCGGGTTTACGGCAATGTGTTCCTTGTGGACGTGTGGTGACTCTTGTTTCATTCCAGGTCGATGGGAATGTATTCCTTGTGGGAGTGTGGTGACTCTTGTTTCATTCCAGGTTGACGGCAATGTGTTCCTTGTGGGAGTGTGGTGACTCTTGTTTCATTCCAGTTCGACATCAATGTGTTTCTAGTGGGAGTGTGGTAACTCTCTTGTTTCATTCCAGGTCGACAGCAATGTGTTTTGTATTCCTTGTGGGAGTGCGGCGACTCTTGTTTCATTCCAGGTCGACATCAATGTGTTCCTTGTGGGAGTGTGGTGACTCTCTTGCTTCATTCCAGATCGACATCAATGTGTTCCTAGGGGGAGTGTGGTGACTCTCTTGCTTCATTCCAGGTTGACATCAATGTGTTCCTTGGGGGAGTGTGGTGACTCCCTTGCTTCATTCCATGTCTTCATCAATGTGTTTCTAGTGGGAGTGTGGTGACTCTCTTGTTTCATTCCTGGTCGACATCAATGTGTTTCTAGTGGGAGTGTGGTAACTCTCATGTTTCATTCCAGGTCGACATCAATGTGTTCCTTGTGGGAGTGTGGTGACTCTCTTGCTTCATTCCAGGTCGACATCAATGTGTTACTAGTGGGAGTGTGGTGACTCTCTTGTTTCATTCCAGGTCGATGGCAATGTATTTCTTGTGGGAGTGTGGTGACTCTTGTTTCATTCCAGGTTGACGGTAATGTATTCCTCGTGGAAGTGTGGTGACTCTTGTTTCATTCCAGGTTGACGGCAATGTGTTCCTTGTGGGAGTGTGGTGACTCTTGTTTCATTCCAGGTCGACAGCAATGTGTTACTAGTGGGAGTGTGGTGACTCTCTTGTTTCATTCCAGGTCGATGGCAATGTATTCCTTGTGGGAGTGCGGCGACTCTTGTTTCATTCCAGGTCGACATCAATGTGTTCCTTGTGGGAGTGTGGTGACTCTCTTGTTTCATTCCAGGTCGACGGCAATGTATTCCTTGTGGAAGTGTGGTGACTCTTGTTTCATTCCAGGTTGACGGCAATGTATTCCTCGTGGAAGTGTGGTGACTCTTGTTTCATTCCAGGTTGACGGCAATGTATTCCTCGCGGGAGTGTGGTGACTCTCTTGCTTCATTCCAGGTCGACTTCAATGTGTTCCTGGTGGGAGTGTGGTGACTCTTGTTTCATTCCAGGTCGACAGCAATGTGTTCCTAGGGGAAGTGTGGTGACTCTCTTGTTTCATTCCAGGTCGACAGCAATGTATTCCTCGTGGAAATGTGGTGACTCTTGTTTCATTCCAGGTCGACGGCAATGTATTTCTCGTGGGAGTGTGGTGACTCTCTTGTTTCATTCCAGGTCGATGGCAATGTATTCCTTGTGGGAGTGTGGTGACTCTTGTTTCATTCCAGGTTGATGGCAATGTGTTCCTTGTGGGAGTGTGGTGACTCTCTTGTTTCATTGCAGTTCGACATCAATGTGTTTCTAGTGGGAGTGTGGTAACGCTCTTATTTCATTCCAGGTCGACATCAATGTGTTCCTATTGGGAGTGTGGTGACTCTCTTGTTTCATTCCAGGTCGACAGCAATGTGTTCCTAGGGGGAGTGTGGTGACTCTCTTGCTTCATTCCAGGTCGACATCAATGTGTTTCTAGTGGGAGTGTGGTGACTCTCTTGTTTCATTCCAGGTCGAAAGGAATGTGTTTCTAGTGGGAGTGTGGTGACTCTTGTTTCATTCCAGGTCGACGGCAATGTATTCCTCGTGGGAGTGTGGTGACTCTTTTTTCATTCCAGGTTGACGGCAATGTGTTCCTTGTGGGAGTGTGGTGATTCTTGTTTCATACCAGTTCGATATCAATGTGTTTCTAGGGGGTGTGTGATAACTCTCTTTTTTCAATCCAGGTCGACAGCAATGTGTTTCTAGTGGGAGTGTGGTGACTCTCTTGTTTCATTCTAGTTCGAAATCAATGTGTTCCCAGTGGGAGTGTGGTAACTCTCTTGTTTCATTCCAGGTCGACAGCAATGTGTTCCTAGTGGGAGTGTGGTGACTCTCTTGTTTCATTCCAGGTCAATATCAATGTGCTCCTTGTGGGAGTGTGGTGACTCTCTTGTTTCATTCTAGGTTGACGGCAATGTGTTCCCAGTGGGAGTTTGGTAACTCTCTTGTTTCATTCCAGGTCGACGGCAATGTGTTCGTCGTGGACTGGGGCAAAGGGGCCAAGGACGTCAACTACTGCCAGGCTGCTGCCAACATTAGGGTGGTCGGGGCGGAGATGGCCAGGTTGGAAAGGGTCACCTTTTTTTAGGGAAGGGAATTATTTTTATCAATGGAAGTAGCTCACAGTGGATTGATTCAGTTCACTGAAATTATTAATTAGTTATATAAATCAATAGTTTAGTCGTTTGCGAATTGCGGTTCGTGATGTTACAGCTTGTAGTTCATTAGTTCATGAACTAAATCTTGATTTCAATCATCCACCAGTACTCATATTAGTGATGCTATTACACAGTTATAAATATTCGTTGAACTGAAAAATTACACCTGTACGCAGGAATAAAACCGGGGACCTTTCGATTTCCATATCCATGTGTCAATTTAAAGAATATGATGATTAGATGTGGGTACGACCATAACTAAGAACTATAATAGCTTGGCTGTTTAATCCATAACAACTATAAATATTGTCACAATGTTACCTATTGCTTGGAGCCTTCAGGTAATGGAGAGGGGATAGGGGGGTTAGGTAGCTTTTCTCAAAAAGGGAAATGTCAGACAGTGGAAGGCCTTTTCGACCCACAAAAGCCTGACATAGTAACTCATTGGAAGATCTAGGCTCTTTTTGTCCAAGAGGACGGGATTCGAATCTCAGACGAGTGTACATTGAAGGACGGTTTCCCATATGATGAATTTCACTGTGACATCACCATCCTTTCTGCACGAGAACGCGGGTACATTTCTTCTAAGATACTCCAAAAAATCTCCCACCCCTCTTTAAATAAAGTTTAGTTTTTCTGATATCTACCTTAGTATCATCAGTAAAGTTTAAAGGGTAGGAATGAATAAGTTATTTTAGAGGAAGTGCACCCGCATTAGTGTGGAGAGGGGATGAGAAAATGCCACTTTGTTAGAAAAATACCTCTAATGCAATCAATCCAGACTAGAACCTCGATCACTCCCTGTCACCGATGATCCAGTGTACTGTGAGACTGACGCCTTGCACCACACTACCACCCAGTGAGACTAGGCAGGAAGGTAGGGGAGCAGGACAAGTGCAAAAATAATCTGCACCAGCATCACCTTGAAACAAACCAGGCTCCCTCTATCTTGGCGGTAGATGAAGGCTACTTGAATTAAAAAGTAGCAGATCCAATTTAGAAAACTGATATTAATGACTGGAAGTTCGTTGTGCCTAATACATGATACCCTCTATCCACAAAAGTTGACTATATCTTCGCCAACAGATGGTGGCCGCTTGGTTGAAATGGCTCGATTGTAGGCTGACGCTATTGGGTTTCTTA
>CABFVX010010581.1:0-13545 GCA_902151425.1 Timema shepardi | reverse complement strand
TGGGAGAAAGTGATCCTATTCATAGAATGAGGAGGGTCAATGTTAACCTTATGTAAGAAAGTGATCCTATTCAAAGAATGAGGAGGGTCAATGTTAACTTTATGTAAGAAAGTGATCCTATTCAAAGAATGAGGAGGATCAATGTTAACCTTATGGGAGAAAGTGATACTATTCATAGAATGAGGAGGATCAATGTTAACCTTATGGGAGAAAGTGATCCTATTCATAGAATGAGGAGGATAAATGTTAACCTTATGTAAGAAAGTGATCCTATTCATAGAATGAGGAGGGTCAATGTTAACCTTATGGGAGAAAGTGATACTATTCATAGAATGAGGAGGATCAATGTTAACCTTATGTAAGAAAGTGATCCTATTAATAGAATGAGGAGGATCAATGTTAACCTTATGGGAGAAAGTGATCCTATTCATAGAATGAGGAGGGTCAATGTTAACCTTATGTAAGAAAGTGATCCTATTCAAAGAATGAGGAGGATCAATGTTAACCTTATGGGAGAAAGTGATCCTATTCATAGAATGAGGAGAGTCAATGTTAACCTTATGTAAGAAAGTGATCCTATTCAAAGAATGAGGAGGGTCAATGTTAACCTTATGTAAGAAAGTGATCGTATTCAAAGAATGAGGAGGATCAATGTTAACCTTATGGGAGAAAGTGATCATATTCATAGAATGAGGAGGGTCAATGTTAACCTTATGGGAGAAAGTGATCCTATTCATAGAATTAGGAGGGTCAATGTTAACCTTATGGGAGAAAGTGATCCTATTCATAGAATTAGGAGGATCAATGTTAACCTTATGGGAGAAAGTGTTCCTATTCGTATAATGAGGAGGGTTAATGCTATTCTTATGGGAGAAAGTGAGCCAGAGCTCTCATTTCAGCCACTACTCAAACAATTCCGAGGTAGGCCTGCAAGAAAAGTTTTATTTGTAAACATTTGACTCAATTTTTCATTACCTATATCGTTTGATTTATTGTTCTGTAGGGGAACACCATCAACCTACAAGTGTGTCTAATTCTTTATTGTGGCTTTTCTAAATGTTTAGGAAAACAATCAAGATTTCAAACCTGATGATGGAGATGAAGATTATTCTTTGATTCTCAAAATCATACTCCTCAAAAAACCTCCCAAAATGATATCGAATGTAGCTGGTGTTGCAAGATGAATTGAAAAATTTTATGTGTTCTAACAAAATAAAAAATTGTGTAAAATGTTGTGTTTTATATAGTGCAGTAGGTAAGTATTTGAACTATGCATTCTGTGATTAAAATATGAACTTTAGAACACATTTCAATATGACCCTCCTGAACATTTTTTGGAAGTGGAGACATTGATTCCGACCCTGCAGGTTCAAGATGTTGGCCAATTCTAGATGGCGTCAGATACATTCTTAAAATTCGTTATATTTCACCTTCTAATTATTAGATTTAAATTTTTTTCTTTTTAAATTAAAGATATTTGCTTGTGCTTTATTTAAAATACTAATATTTTGCTCATATCTGCCATAGCTCTTCAGATGTTTTCAATATTAGTGTTATTATGCCTCTAAAATATATGTTTATGCAAGTATATATTAGTCTGTGATTCTAATAGAAAAATTGATTTAAAAAAGATAGAAAATTTAATTTGTTTTAATTAGGCGTGGTTAAATTCTCTGCTTTATATACATAAGAGGAAATAGAGAATTTTTATTGGTGACGAGTTTGAATTAACAGCCATTGGAATTCAATACCTACTATGATTCTTGTGGTAGATATGTGAATATTTGCTGGTTACTATGCTATTTACAATATTTTGTTTTATAGAAAATTCAATCTGAGAGGTTTATTTTGATGGTCAGTTGGACGTGGATACAACACCTGCCATTACTGCAGCTCAGGTTAGATATCGGATAACCGAGGGAATGTGGACTGTGTCTGGGTTCTTCTGCACCGTTATATCATCACTGTTGTAATCACGTGGCAGGCTTGTTGTAAGATCTTCAGCCCGGAGAATTCATCGCTCAGGATGTGACACAGAGGGCTGCTACCTGTGCAAATATGATTTATTTTATTAAGACCTAACTCAATTCTACAAACTATCACAATTAGTTATTTTCCGTCTGTTTTCAGACACGATATGAGTCGTGAACATTGAATACCTAGGTTTCCTGTATTTCATCCTATCTTAAAACAACAGTGGCAGCAATGGAAAAGTTCAGAATTGTCAATCAAATGCAGAAAAGGAGTCTCAATAATTCGAAATCCATACATTGTGATTTGTGCATGCTTTATCAAGAAGGTACTTTGTCTTCTCTTAATAATCCATCCCGAACCAAAAATATAGCTGGACGAGATGGGTACTCATTACTGTCAGAAAACTTGTTTACATTTCAAGAGCTGGATGATTTACCACTGGACATTGACCTCAAGCGTTTGGATGAAGGTTCAGGCATTGAATACACTGCACGCAATAACAATGCATCGTGGCACAAGGACTTCTATCTAAAGTTCAATAACACTCAGCTAGATAGAGCAAGAAATAGGAAGGAAAGGGCACCCAGACCAGGCCCAAGTACCCCTATGAAGACGAGGTTCATGAGTGATCCGGATATACCAGTAGTCTGTCTATTCTGCGAGGGAGGGGGTACGCGTCCTTCCTTGTATTATCGTTCAGCCACTAATAATCTATACAAAACCTAGTTCCACCATCTTTCTTATTCATCATAACAACCGGTGAGTTCCATGTGGAGATTTAGGGTTGACTGACGTCATTTTCATTCATCTCTTTCACAACACTTCTCATTTCCTACCTACGGTGGAATGATACCCTCCTCGGTTGTTGTACTTCTACCTGTATCAATTTCGTGATGGACTGGATTAGTCATTAGGTCCCCAAGAACACATCCGGAAGATTATTCAACATTGCCTCTGCTATGGAACGTTGGGAAGGTGATAGCTTGGCTGAGTCTAAATCAAATAAACTAGATGTCTTCTCGCCCCGGGTAGTTTTATCTCCAGTCCCTATTGTCCCTGTCATGATGCATGGTATTAGCGATTCGATGTTTGTCCCACTATATAGATCCACAGGTTGGGGGTGTGGGCCTAGCAATCTCGCTGGATAGCCTTGTCTTTGGAAGATACTAAAACGCGGGTAATGAAAACTCCGTGCTTCTCAGAAAGGTGACTGTTTGTTTCTAATACCCCCATCCCCATGCCCGCACTGACTGCTGCTTGGAGCACCACCTCGTGTCCACTCGGTATCACGACTGTCTCTTTCAAAGTCACCCAACACACCCTTAAATGTGCTTCCCCTAGTGTTTTATTTAGTGAAACTTCGACTTCAACCACATGAATTATTCTTTTCGAAAGCTAAACATCGCATTTGTTTCTGCGTAAGAAGTCAGTTCCTTTAATGCACATCTGAGTCGGTCCCTTTGCAGCAATCATTTCCTGTGTTACAAAATAGCTTCCTGTTCTAACGGGTACACTCACTGTACCAAACACAGTTATATGATCACCCCTGGCGTTTATTACTGACCCATTCGTTGGCTGAAGTCTGCCATTTGGTGCTCGTCATCAAACTTTCTCATCTAGAAGGGACACATCCGCTCCAGTGTATAGTAAATCTATAGGCTCGTCCCACAATTTTCCCTCCACGAACACGGCTGAGCATGGCTCCACACTTCCTATTACAACATGGTACTGTTTTGAATTGGAGTTTATTGCCGGTGTGGTTTGGGGCACACCCATTGGTAGCACTTTATTTCTCGTCTACGTTGATATTGCTTCATTGTCTGAATGGTACCTGCAACATTTTTAATAGATTCACAAACATCGTGGACCATATCCATCATCTGCATCACCATGTTCACCACTTGTTCCGTTTTGTGATGTTCTTTAGTTACTTGTCTTTATAATGTGCAATAACTCATCATCTGAGGATACTTGAGACACGCAATCAGCTGCCTCCACTTGACCTATAGCTTCCAACTCAGGATCCAAACTCACGGCAGCGTCTTAGGCCACTCTTGCCGCACACAAAGTCTTATATCACTCCCGAGAGCTGCCAAGAACCTGTCCTGCGATAGTTCGTTCCTATTCTCGTCACTAATTCCAATAGCGATTCGTCAATCTGCCTAGTTAGATTTTGAAACAGTAATTTATCAAGTTCTGTTCTTTTACTTGAATTAAATTTGTCCCCTGACCAATCCACTAATGTTGCCCATACTTTTCTCTCGCTATCTGGAAGGTCTCTGTACACACTCAGAGCTAACCCCGAGAAAAACATACTATTGAACAAACATTGTTTTCATCACTCCAATCATTAATTTTAGCCGCAAGTTGGAATTGAAATAGCCACTCACACCAATCACCAGAACCCGTGTATAGGGTTGGTTTTGCAAACATTCCTGCAATTTTAACTTTAATTCACAAATACCACCGCTGCCACCAATTGTAGGGTGTTTCAATATTTACAAATTATATATTTATAAACATTAGTATATCTACTACACATCAATATATACACTCTACACGTAGATGCTCCTTGGTTTCTGTGTCCACGGCTTTAGTTTGATACGACCAGTCCAAAACGCACTCACAAGAAGATAATCTTACTACCTGGCTAATATTTGCACCTCCAACTCTTACAACATTTCAGTTACAGAGGTGGGTAAGCTCACTACATTACCAAAATGGTCACTACAGCTATCCGTTACACTACTATTAAATATATTCAATCATTGTTTCCAAAACAACCTTTATTTCCCAATAAAAATTATCTTTTGTTAAAATGTTACTGGAAACCAGCAATATCTAAGAAAATTCACAGAAATATTGACTCTTTACCGAATATTGTTTTATTCAATAAAAACATTTTTACAGACAAAAAAAATAAAAATAGTTTCAACCCCAATTATTCACCCAATGATAATTGACTAAAAACTCGTTTATTGGATCGTTTACGATTTATGACAACACATTCGTTTTACTGACATAAATATTATATTGAGATGTTAAATTAGTTAACTAAATATTTTATACAATCCCCAAAGATGAATAATTCACAAATGTCTCTTTCTAACGTATTGTTTAACTTTAAACACGTTAATACAATGAAACCCTGTAAAAGGTTAATCCTGTTACCACCAATTCAAAAAGCTCCAATAATGTGTGACAATATGAACTCGCCCGACATCACAAGTGGGAGACAGCCAGACAGCGAACGAGGCAACACGATCCACAGTGCTACCACCTGAGCCAGTCGTCGAGGAAGTGACAGAGGCTTCAGTCCAGAGGTTTCCACAAGGACATCACAAGTGGGAGACTAGCCAGGTCTCAGCGAACGAGGCAACACGGTCCACAGTGCTACCACCTGAGCCAGTCGTCGAGGAAGTGACAGAGGCTTCAGTCCAGAGGTTTCCACAAGGACTTGACTATCGCTAGTTTTGGCTAACGTGATCTCGCTAGGCCTCACCCCCCTTTTCCGAGCATTGCCAAATTTTATTAGTCCCGCTGGTATAAATGGGCCTGTCCACGGTTCATGACCCCTATTATTTTGTAATCACTTCTCGGAGGAACAGCGGGAAGAGCTTCACCTGATTTGACTAGGGAGAAGTAATGATGGCCACGATGTTTAAGGCGTCAGAATCACGACCTAGCCGCATAGCCAGGCTACGGCAGATATTATAAGTATAGGGAAATCTTTGATAGTTTTGTATATAAGTATTTCTGACTAGTTGTCCTGTGCCCTTCAGGCTTAGTTTATTTTGTAGAGCGCAGTGCTCTACTATGTTCAATGTCCGTGCCTTGGTTTTACTCTTCCCCGCATTTACTGCACAAGATGTACATTAACATGTCGTGCATCCGTGTAGGCAATACGGGCATGAATAAATCCCGCAGAGCCATCATGGTAGCTTTAGCTATGCCTTCTACGAACAATTTGGCTCCAAGTGAATATCGGGGTGGACGATGTGGGTATTTTTGTACTTGCAAACGTAAGGATACAATGAACACACATCCAAGTACTTAATCTTCTCTCAACAAGAAAGGTCTGCTTCGTGGAAGAGGTTGATACAATTTGTACGGCCGCTAAGGAGTGCATCCCTAGGACTAAGGGGCTCCTTACTGTATACCTCCTTCTGAATTACAAATTGTTTAAAGTCCTTGTTGGTGTGTTTCAAGGCATTAAATATACACTCCCATATCTCTACGACCGTGTAACTGGCATTCTTAAATTTTTCCACCCAGGCCATGGTCGCTTCGTAATGCGTCTCCATGGTCAGACGTTGATGGGCCTCCCAGCTTAGTCATTGCATGGCCACATACAGCTATTGGTCTGCACACTGGTAGTTACCGTTATGGGTGACACCGATGGCATTCTCCTTAAGGTGACATCGGTGGTGAATCAACATGGCCGTTCCTGCGATCGTACACGCCTCTCTAATGTGTGACAACCTTAGCTATTTCCATGAGCATATCTCTAAACTTTAGGGGTCGTGTGTGCTGGGCTTAAAGATGTGTAGGCACGAGGTCAGTACCTTGACATTTGACAATATGTATTAATATACTCTCTCATGCCATACCATCCCCCTATGTTTTGAAAGGAGAATATAAAGATATTGACTTCGGTTATAGTCGTCACCTTTAGGGCAAGACAAGTCGTAGATAAGCTGCTTGCATTTTAACCTGACATCCGCAGCTCTTCCCCTTATCACCCCACCAAAATCTATGACGTCAAAAGTAAGAACTACACTAGCTATAGCAATGGGATGAAAGTGTGAAAAATACCGACTTTCAACCACCATTAGGTGAATTAGTGCACGTCCTACATGCATGTTACGGTATGTAATGATCACTATAGTGTGAAACACCTAAAGAAGGGAAGTAAATGATCATTATATTTGTTACGCCCAGTGTAGTAGTGATCAGTAGCTAGTGGGGCGTTTCAGGGCAATTTGACCTTTGACTCCGGTGTCGAGAGAGTGTGTATTGTGATGATTACGTCATTCTGTGTCGCTCTCTGATTAGCTGTTGACTTTCCCTCTCCACTCTCTCTGACCACTCCCTCCACCCTGACCCCTTTATAGTGTTCCAAACTTGTTTATCCTTGTCTCATTTGTTTTTTAAGTGTATCCATTGCTTTTTCATGTCTGTTCATTGGTTTTCCAAACTTGTTTATTCTTGTCTAAACTTGTTTGTTCCTGTCTCATTTTTTAATGTGTGCTTATTATTTTTTATGGCTGGGTAGGAATCGGAAGGGCGTTGGAGTTTATGCGTGGAGCTTATTTTATTTATTGTCGTAAGTTTTAGACGGTCGTTGGAGTTTATTTTATATTTATTGGCGTGCAGTCCACAACGTCGGGCACTCCTCCCGTGGCGTCGCTATTGAGGGTGCAGTACGAACCTCGCCAGACAGCCGCTTAGCGTGGAGTGTGAATACCGAGCAGCCGTAAGACCCCTTTCACTTCTCCTCACTCCCTCTCTCCCTTTACAAACCACCCCCTTCCCCACATATGTGAAAATTGGTTTCTTCCCGGTGATGTAACAACTAAAGAGCATTGACACAGCTCTGATTAAGTACAATCAGTGGCTTCAAAACCGGTGTAAGCTGATCCCGACCGCCATCTGGACTTTGGCGGAGGATGGCCCCCGGGTTTGGGGGTCGGAGTTTACGTCCTAGTGGGCCGCCTTACGGTGATTTATAATCCTCAGTTAGGGGCTGCTACCCCCTGCACAAAAGTCTAATAAAATTGGTTGTTTGGTATCATCCGTTCACATGCGTGGATTTAGGTATCCGTCATTGACCATTGTTGGCGGAGGAGTATGGTAAAAATGTTCCAGCGTTTAAGTGGAGTGAGGGAGAGTAGAAAACCACCACAGTTCATCCAAGCGAGATTCGAACTCACGAACTCCCTCGTCATAACTAGATGAATTAAACGTACCATTTTCGGGGTCAAAGTATATATATAGAGAGAGAGACAGAGAGGGTGGCCCATAAGTAGTATACCATAATTTGATGCGCCCTAACTTCCAGCAGAGTCGGCATGAAAAAAAGTATAGCTTATTTTGTAACACAAACACTCTTTAATATCGGTTTACCATCATGTGATCAACGTGCATGCCATCTGCGCCAATACAGGCCTGTAATTCAAAAACACATTTTCACACAATTTTGAACATAGTTCATGAGAAACAGCAGCAAATTCCTTAGTACTCAAATCATTCAGGTCCTGTAGGTAGTTGATGTTATGGGATTAAACTTTTATCCCTTAAATACCCCCACTGGTCAGTTGTAGAGGCGGCAAGATAGAGCCCCCCTCACTATGCCTGGACAGTACAAAATTGGTTGAACCAAGTATTCCCTGGCCGTTGGGTAGGACGTCATGGGCCAATTGAATGACCGGCTTTTTCTACTGACCTCACTACACCAGACTTTTTCCTGTGGGGGTATTTAAGGGATAATATTTATTCCCACAACATCAACACCCTAAAGGACCTGAATGATTCAATTAATGAGAAATTTGCTACTGTTCCTCATGAACTGTGTTCAAAATCGTATGGAAATATGTATTTGCAATTACAGGCCTGTATTGGCGCTGATGGCATGCACGTTGATCACATAATGAAAAATTGATATTAAAAAGTGTTTGTGTTACAAAATAAGCAATTTTTTTTGTTTTCATGCTGATTATGCTGGAAGTTACAGCGCATCAAAGTATGGTCTACTACTTATGGGCTACCCTGTTTAATAATTATAATAGTGCGGTAGGGATGATTAAAACAAAATCAGCTTTTTTTTTACCTGAAGGGAGAACTACCAAGAGTTTAACCGCCAGGGATTTGATTTCCCCCCACCAGAATTAAATGGGGCTGAAATTTAGACGGCGTGTCCACAATGATTAAAACCTCGATATATTTAGCACCGCTAATTATTATTATTGTTATTAGCACCGCGTCTTACTACCCGTTCGGGTTATACGCACTTACGCTAATGTGTAATGGTAAGGTGATTGTGAGATGAAATGGAGGACCTACAGTTTAACGTGGAATCCGAACCATGGTGGAGGCCTGGCATTCCCCACATTCAGCACCGCTAATGTCTATTAGAACAGTCATCCGATCAAAGACTTCCTTCCGAGTGCACCCCGCATTTGTGAGAGTAAAAATAAAAGGGTTTAGCGGGTCGACCAAATTTTCCGTTCAGGTAGAATGTGTACCAGCATTTGGTTCAAGGGAAACCTACAAGCATCTTATTGCAAACAGTTTAAATGTTTATATATCGTTTCTAAATTATCTAAATTTGGTCTAAGAAAAGATGACAAGTTCACACACACACACACACACACACACACAAAGAGTCAGAAATACGTTCATTTTTATGTATAAATTATAACGGCAGATTGCTACTCAAGGATAAAGTGAAAAAAAAATTAGTTATTTTAGAAACAACGGTTTAATACCTTGAACCACTTATACCTACAGAAAAAAGGTTTAAATAAAATTAGTGGTTGTACAGGGATGTATCATCATTAGCGCCATGTTGAAATATGAAAATATATAGATATATATAGATAGTTTAAGAATCAAAAAGCCAAAGCTATTATTTATGCGTTTAGTACTTATTACTCCAGCCACCCCACCTCCTCCCGTCACAGAGCGTGTTATGTAACCACATGTGTGTGGCTGTAAACATTAAACAGGACTGCAGAGGGTCCGTCTCTAATGTATCTAGTTAAAGAACGGCAACATTACATATCAGACGATATGTCGCGTCCAACAGTGTACCCCTGTGGGGGTTTGATTCCAGCCTTCTCCTCCAGAAATAGATTAGCCTGACATTTTCTGGAGTGCAAATTGGGAAAGTCTAACAAGAACTTTTGCAACTGCGGGATTTCTTAGAGTACATCAGCACGTTCACCTTATTTGACGTCATTTGACCGTGCACTTGAAGTAGTTGAGGAACATTCCTACTTAATACAAGTGGTAGAGATTAGATCTTAAAGGGGGAAAACTCTATTAGTCTACTATATTAGTGGACTGTTAGTAAGTATTGTAAATTTGAAAATACACACCCACATGCACATGAACCCAACACATTTTGGTACAGCGTCTTACTACGCGTTTGGATTACGCTTTTAAGTACTAATCACGCTGATGGATTAGTAATTCTTAAGTGTGAATTTAGAGGAGGTGAATCCGCATTTACGTAGAGGAAGAGTGGAAAACACCCCCTAGTTCACCCAACCAAGATTCGAACCTCGATCTCCCCGCTATCGGTGGTCTATCTCAACACGAATCGTGTGTGCCTGTATGTTATTCAATAAATTTTTCCTAGTGAACAAAAAAATATTTGTTTCTAAACGTATTATTAATAAAAGGTTCATCTAGCACCAGGGTAATTAAAAGTCATGAAAATTACGTGTGTAATCACAGGTCAAACATATATAGAGCATAAAGAGGAGTGAATTTCAGTGTGGGAGGGGGGAAGGTGCCATTATTCGTCCGGAAAGAGTCTATAAATATGTTAATCCTCTCAGATTCCTTAAAACGAGTTACTTGAACAATCATTTACATGTGATGCCCAAGATCAACCGGTGGGGAGTCTTCTTACGGACACAAATGTCTTAGGTTCGATTGTCAGCAGTTTAAACCAGATAATCTATCACGTATAAATTATATCTTTTCGCCGCACCAAGTGGTGAACCAGTGATATTTGGGATGTGTTCTAGATCGTGGATTTCAGATCAGTGCCGCTTGGTACTCTCACTATATATTACTCTAGAATAATTAATTACGAGCCAGAGGTCTAAGACAACACACTCGTAATACACTAAACTGCAGGGGTTCGAATCCTGGTCCATTGGTTTCCCCCTTCTTTGGTCAGTTAGGGGTCTCCAGCTCAAATGATTATATTTGACATAGGTTGCTAACAACATAATTACTTTTATTTTGAAACAATGAAAATTACTCTAAGGGTGTGGTGTGAATTTCCATTCTACCTCCACGAACATTCTGTATCCTAGTATTTTCTTATAGCTTTTAGAAGTGTTCGTTAAGCGTGGGATTCAGATTTGTGCTGTTTAGTATTCACTTTTAACCTCACAACATAGAGGACAACCAATGAACGGTTCAAGGAGTAAAAAAAATGGTGGTCATATCTCTGTCAAGTGTGTGAGCAGTTTTCCAGATACGGTTTACCACTTTTTCTTTTCACTCAAATGTGGGTACATTAAATACCTCATATAACAGTGACTAACCGGTGCACAAGATATAAATGACTGTCTCTGTGTCTGTGAAGAAAAAGCATTATCAATCGGAGCACGATTTTAAAACCTAGGCAACAATTAATTATTATTACGAGTTTATTGCCCTCCTCTCTTGAAAGCTAAAACATCCCCCAATTCATCCGACAAAGATTTGAATCTCAAGCTTTCACTTAGAAGAAATGTAACAATATTTGCCTGGAGGATGAGTGGAAAAATACCCCCCAGTACACCCAACCAGGATACGAACCTTGATCTCCCCCCAGTCCTCAAAGGCTATTTCAACATGAAACTAGACGTCTGCTAACTACGCCACCGAAATAACATTAGTTAATAGTAAAAGGTTTAGCCTTCTTAAAACCAATAAAGTAATCCACCTCTTACATAAGGTGACCGGTTACAGTGACTTCTTAGACGTATTGACCAATGACGAGAGAAACTCTACAGAGATTAAATCAAAATTCTATTAACAGACAAATACCAGTCTCAATCCTCTCTTCACAATATATATATATATATATATATATATGTACATTCTTTTAAAAGCAGGCACCAAATTGGTCTGAGGAAATGGCACCCGACAATTTGGCTCGCTTCGACCATTTGAAATATGTGCATGAGTATATTTATAAAAAAAATCTTCACAATCCTCGTTGGGAAAGAACTCTGTCTACTCAACGGCTCTCTGAGAAAAAATAACACACACACAAAAAAATATATATATATATAGTGGCTTGTTTAAGCGATGGTTGCTGATTATTGCACTCAAATGTGTTTTTTTTCACGTGAGTTATCTTAACATCGGTCCGGGCTAACCGCTTTGTATTTCTTTAGTGAGGTAGGGATGGTGAAGGTTGAATTTAAAGGAAATTTGCCCGTATTTACGTGGGGGAGAGAGAGCGTATGAAATCATTAAGGTATAACTACCCTCAGTACACCAGAGCGGGATTCGCAGTTGGGTGTACTGGTACAAGTTTTCCACTCTTCCTCCACGAAAATGTGGGTACACTTCCTCTAAATATAACTTTCCAAATCCCTAAAATCCTAATAATAATTAGTACAATTGTGTATGAACAGTTCTGTAGCGCAGATATGGATGCATTTAACAGTGTAAAGACGTGGGAAGGAATTATTTGATTGAATTACCGTTCAAACGTACCTTATCGATGCTAAACACTCCTTTGGATCTCGAGTTATGGCATGATGTAACCCGCAAAAGATGGTGAGGTTCAAATCCAGGTTCATACATGCCAAAGGAGGAGTTCCAATTTGAAAGAGGACCTCGAAAGGCAGCATTATGAAACACTTCTGGCTCGTGAGTTCCCCCCTCTTTCAGACTGATTCATTAACGGCTGGGGAATGGATATTCTGTATGTTCTAGATTTAAGTTAGATTGTAAGCTGTGTACTAGTATAATCAGTCGGTGCTTAAAATGCACGTTTAATACCTCAAGTAAATTTAAATGGAAAAAATATACTTGTAAATAATATTCAATTGTGACTCTATATATTTATAAAAGGCAAAGCCCATCCAATATAAATGGCTATAATGTTAGTGCTTTGTATACATATAAGTTAATGGACTATTAAATATTAAATTAATATGATAAAAACTCGCTTCAGAGGTTGAATAGTAAAAGGCGTCACCCTCGAGTAAGGCCGGTATGATCATGACAGGGGAGATCAAGGCTAGAAGGGGGAGCGGAATTGTATCAACTCGGAATGGTATCTATTCCGATAGTTTTGTAATAAACTGCTTTTGTGAAAATCTTGAATTGTATCCACTGGAATTATGTCCACAAAAACTGGAATTGTATCCACTCGGAATGGTATCATTCCAATAGTTTTGTACTAAATGCATTAATAATAGCTTTGGCTATTTGATTCTTAAACTATCTATATACATGTCTATATATTTTTCATATTTCAACATGGCGCTAATGATGGTACATCCTTGTACAACCACTAATTTTATTTAAAACTTTTTTCTGTAGGTATAAGTGGCTCAAGATATAAAACCGTTGTTTTAAAATAACTAATTTTTTTTTTTACTTTATCCCTGGGTAGCAATCTACCATCACAATTTATAGATAAAAATGAACGTTTGTCTGACTCTGTGTGTGTGTGTGTGTGCGTGCGCGCGCGTGTGTGTACTTGCCACCTTACCTTAAACCACATTTAGTTAATTTATATAGTGGAGACCTGGTGGTCTAGCGGTAAGGTGTCAGACTTCTATGCTGGCGGCCGGGGTTCAATCCTCGGTCCCGGCACAGATTTATCTG
>CABFVX010010580.1:0-13548 GCA_902151425.1 Timema shepardi | reverse complement strand
TGTGTTATACAGGGCTCTGGGTTCTAATAGCAGCACAATGTGTGACACAGGGCTCTGGACTCTAATAGCAGCACAGTGTGTGATACAGGGCTCTGGGTTCTAATAGCAGCACAATGTGTGATACAGGGCTCTGGGTTCTAATAGCAGCACAATGTGTGACATAGGGCTCTGGACTCTAATAGCAGCACATCGTGTGATACAGGGCTCTAATAGCAGCACATTGTGTTATACAGGGCTCTGGGCTCTAATAGCAGCAGCACAGTGGGTGATACAGGGCTCTGGGCTCTAATAGCAGCACAGTGTGTGATACAGGGCTCTGGACTCTAATAGCAGCACAGTGTGTGACACAGGGCTCTGGACACTAATAGCAGCACAATGTGTGACACAAGGCTCTGGACTCTAATAGCAGCACAGTGTGTGACACAGGGCTTTGGACTCTAATAGCAGCACAGTGTGTGATACAGGGCTCTGGACTCTAATAGCAGCACAGTGTGTGACACAAGGCTTTGGGCTCTAATAGCAGCACAGTGTGTGATACAGGGCTCTGGACTCTAATAGCAGCACAGTTGTGTGACACAGGGCTCTGGACTCTAATAGCAGCACAGTGTGTGACACAAGGCTCTGGGCTCTAATAGCAGCACAGTGTGTGACACAGGGCTCTGGACTCTAATAGCAGAACAGTGTGTGACACAAGGCTCTGGGCTCTAATAGCAGCAGCACAGTGTGTGATACAGGGCTCTGGGCTCTAATAGCAGCACAGTGTGTGACACAAGGCTCTGGGCTCTAATAGCAGCACAGTGTGTGATACAGGGCTCTGGGCTCTAATAGCAGCACACTGTCTGTCTGGTCCGTAGAGCGCCTCTCACAAAATAATACATTAATAAACCCAAATGAAAAATATTATTTGGTTTACAGACATACAGGGGGACAGAAAGAGTTATAAAATCAACTATTTTGGTTTCGGACACATAAAACGTAAGACTCGTCACAAACTCGAGAGGTAGACCATTTTCCCTATCATTAAACTTTTTCTGGTGTGATAATAATCGAAGACAAATTATATTAATTCATTTTGAAATTATCACCTTGAATATTATCTTTTGCCAGCGCGTTTGGACTCCGCGCACTTTAAAGATGTGATACAGGTCAGTTACTGAGTGTCCAGTCAACCAGTCAACAGTTGAAAGATGTGATACAGGTCAGTTGCTGAGTGTCCAATCAACCAGTCAACAGTTGAAAGATGTGATACAGGCCAGTTACTGAGTGTCCAATCAACCAGTCAACAGTTGAAAGATGTGATACAGGTCAGTTGCTGAGTGTCCAGTCAACCAGTCAACAGTTGAAAGAAGTGATACAGGTCAGTTGCTGAGTGTCCAATCAACAGTTGAAAGATGTGATACAGGTCAGTTACTGAGTGTCCAGTTAACAATTGAAAGATGTGATACAGGTCAGTTACTGAGTGTCCAGTTAACAATTGAAAGATGTGATACAGGTCAGTTACTGAGTGTCCAATCAACCAATCAACAGTTGAAAGATGTGATACAGGTCAGTTGCTGAGTGTCCAGTCAACCAATCAACAGTTGAAAGATGTGATACAGGTCAGTTACTGAGTGTCCAGTCAACCAATCAACAGTTGAAAGATGTGATACAGGTCAGTTACTGAGTGTCCAGTCAACCAATCAACAGTTGAAAGATGTGATACAGGTCAGTTACTGAGTGTCCAGTCAACCAATCAACAGTTGAAAGATGTGATACAGGTCAGGTACTGAGTGTCCAATCAACCAATCAACAGTTGAAAGATGTGATACAGGTCAGGTACTGAGTGTCCAATCAACCAATCAACAGTTGAAAGACACAAGTGTCAAGGACCCCGCCTGGCACCCGGCCACCCCTCTCTCCCTTCTTGGCTCTGGTCCCGCTCCCTGTCGCGCCAAAAAGGGAGTGTGTGGGAGCTAAATATGGGAGTTGCATAGAAAGTGCAATCGACTCCGCGTGGAGGGAGAGTTTAAAACATACATCGCCAGACCACGGGAGTCTCACGCCTAGGTCCATGTAGCCACCGATCCGGGCCGTCATATTAAGGCGACGTGACTCCCGATATCCTAAGCAGATGGAACTAATGTCCCGAGTGGTAATGACCCACTGGCGTGTAGTCGTAGCTCTAGCAGACATCCGGTACCAGCTGACCTTGCTTTGTTACACTATGGGGTCAGTCACACTAAACTAGTGTATTATCAACAATGATGAACTATACCACCAGATCGCTAGTGAAGAGCTGCTGACTTGTTGACGTCATGTCGTATCAACAAACTCCAGCTCCAACCAGTAACCGCGAGGAGCTCCGGACGCCACGAGACTCGTTGGAAAATAAAATGATCTATTTAACGCTGTGTTGCCGACAAGAGGCAACCTATCAGCAACAAGCTGTCTCTGTACCCCGAGGGGGGCCAGGGTCCAGAGGACCGGAAGTCCTCGGGGCACGTTGCTGCAAGGAGGGCGACCGTGACTCCAACCCCGACACCGAAACCACTGGTGCAATGAGGGAGACCCCCCTCCCCCAAGGTAACAGATACGCGGCCTTACGGGAGATTTGCTGCACCCCTCGGGTCGGGTAGAACTTAGAATATCCAGTGATAACAGCGCTTCCAAGTGGGAATTCTTTAAAACAACTCACTTTCAAAATGTTCCTCCTGAGAAAGACCAGCTGAGAGCTGCAGTCTCTCCGAGTGCAATAGTTCAGGTAGCGGTAGTCCCTTACCCCCGACTCACCCCCCTTTCATTGACCAAAACATTTCAAACAAGAGGGTGTTGGACCCAAATGACGTGACACGAGTCTTGCAAATGAATTATTAGATATTTTGTGACCACAATTCCTTCGTTAGACTGGACTGCAATTAACTGGGAGATCAGTGTTCGAATCCCGATCGGGTGTACTGAAAGTGTTTTTTCCTAATATGCTTATAATTCTCCTTCAGCGCAAATAGGTCACATTTTCCAAACATTTTACCCTCCTCATTCCGTATCCAGTGGAGTAAATACGCGGATAGCCGTAATGGGAAGTAAGACATGGCGCTCAAAATATATCAGTAAATAAAATTAGATACTTACGTTGTAAAGGTAGCATTTATTTTTACACTTTGTTGTCAAATGAATACAAACCAAATACACAAATGATGTGCTACTTTATTAACTGAAAAAAGTTAAAAGCTTGGAAAATACAATGGAAACAGTTTCCTAGGTTTATATTTGGTATCGGTAATACCCCCTTATTTTAAACACCGGAATGATTATATTCAACATTATCTTATACTAGTACCAGCCTAGGTGGCATAGTTAGCTAACGCACTAGTTTAGTGTTGAGCTAGACTGCTGAGGGCGGGGATACCGAGGTTCGAATCTCACTTGGTTGAACTGGGTTCCTAAATGGTTTTCCACTCTCCCTACAGGCAAATGCGGGTTTACGTCCTCTATATCTAACCTTCTCAAATCCTAACCCATAAGCGTATTTAGTACTTAAGCGTATAACCCGAAAGGGTACTAAGTTTCAGTATTATTATTTAATATTAATGTGCAATGAAAGTTAACAAACCGGTTTTAAATCAGTTAATAATAAATTCAAGTCTGAAAATGAAGCTTATCTCCCTAAACGCGCGTTAGGATTTGCACAACAAAAAGCTCCTAATGTTTTGTCCAATTACACTTGTCCGACACCTTCTCGTGTCTGTATGGAAAATTAAATATCTCTTATGATTTTAGTAAAGGGGAATAGAAATAAATATTTAAAAAAAATTACACTGTAAGCTCTTTCAGTATAAGATTATTTTACTACAATATAACAATATTTTCATACAATTAATAATTGCAGATTTTATTAAAAAATAATTATTTATATCACAATAAAAGAGTTTAGTAAAGGGAGTAAAATTGTTGACAATACAAAGTGTATGAAAAAATATATTCTTGACTTTACCCAAATATTGTTTTAATCACAGGTATAGTTATCAAGTGTTTGGTATAGAAATTATCTACTAAAGTAAAGAAAAAAGGTTCTGATTATATAGTTTGGATAGGTTTGAATCTAAAACTATTATCCCTATCATCAAATAATAAATACATTAATAATATAAAAATAAGATTTAACAGAAAATTGATTCAAGTGTCAAATGTGTGTCAAACAAATTCGGACATTGATATATTTCGTGATATTTTGGTCACTTTGATTTCGTAATGTACTAGATCGAGCTTTGACGTATTTCGCTATAGCATTCTTGTTTATTGGTCCAGCTGTCATCATTTGGAAAGTTCCCTCGTGTACAATCCTAAGATAACCAGGGCAATCACAACTCAGTTATTGCAATTAACAAATAAAACATCTTATAAGGAAAATATTACCTAGTTTACAACCCGAGTGCACAAACAAGCGCAATCTCAGGGCGGCCGGATCATAGAGACATGTTTGAAAAAACAGCATCACATTTCACCAACGAGCATAAATTAAATAATAGACTCTTTTACAGAAACATATTAACTATGAAGCATCATTATTATCCAAAGAGAATCATGGCCACCAGGTTATGTCACTTGAATTGGTTTAATAATTGCTATGTCGCTCCTAGATGTGCGATAACAGTTATCTATTTGTAAATTAATGTATCCACTTTAAGATACGCTTTAGTTTGTGTGTTGACTTACTTTTAGTACTTTAGAATTTTTTATTCTACCTTTACAACTCTAGTGTTCCAAATGTCTTACTACAGTCCAATTTTTATAAAAAGAACCTTTTAGAAAGTAGATTTTTTTTTTGCTGTCAACATCATTTTCTAATTTGTTATTTTTGTTAGCACCGTGCCTTATTATTTGTTCGAGTTATGCGCTTATGTACTACTAATTACGCTATTGTGTTAGGGATGAGGGAGGTTTAATTAGTATATAGTGTACCCGCATTTGGAAAATATCGAGTTTTTATAGCTTAGGAAATTTTAGAGGCCCCTCCCATTTCCCAGCAGTAAATTTTCAAATTCCAAACTTTCTAACTCTTATGGTTATGTTGGATGGCCCTTTTATCAAATTGGCAAATTTAAATTTTCTTTCGTGCATAAAAGTATATTTTCTTTGGAAAGATGGCAATTTACTCTCATTTCCAAACCCCTCTGTCCCCCTCACCCTCCTTAGCTTCCACAATTCCAATTTGATGTTTTAAGACTTATTTGATTATCTTATTTGATATTTTCCGTGGCAACCAAATGTCAACCTAACCACATCGTAAAGAATGCTTTATTTTGGCTGTATACATTTTATGCGCTATTATTTCCCGGGCTTCAATTTTGAAATTTAATTTGTTCAAAATGTAGGAAACGCGAGAAAATGCTAATGTTTCTGCTATGTTTTTATCAAAAAAAATGTTTTGCCTAAATAAATATGGCTCCAGTAGAATATATAGTTTAATTTCTTTCACTTGGTGATATCAACAGATGTTGAATATCTGTCATGAGCATTAGATGACAAACTTTTTAAATGAATTAACGTGAACAATGTATCACTGTCTAGTGACTCAAACCTGTTTAATTATTAAATTTCAAGGCGACATTTCAAACTTTTAAATCTACAAAAACTGCATTTAAATAGCTTTGTAAATATTTTGAGGGGACCATCCCTTCCTATTTTCCGAGCCTTCATTTTGAAATGTAATAATTCAGGCCTTGGTGCTGTTTGAGTTGGTCTTTAAGCCCACCTGACTTATGTCAATCATCTAACACTTTGAGAAGTAGTTTAGTCTTTTAGTTTTAAAAATTGGAGACCCCCTATAGTAGGGTATATTTTCAGTTTTCAGGGCGGAAGTGACGTCATGAAGGTAGTGGGATGGGGTTTTGGTATAGGCGCTAATACATGCATGTTGTTTTCAGGGCAGGTAGGGGAGGGCGGTATAGGCGCTAATACATGCATGTTGTTTTCAGAGCAGGTAGGGGAGGGCGGTATAGGCGCTAATACATGCATGTTGTTTTCAGGGCAGGTAGAGGAGGGCGGTATAGGCGCTAATACATGCATGTTGTTTTTCAGGGCAGGTAGGGGAGGGCGGTATAGGCGCTAATGCATGCATGGTGTTTTCAGGGCAGGTAGGGGAGGGCGGTATAGGCGCTAATACATGCATGGTGTTTTCAGGGCAGGTAGGGGAGGGCGGTATAGGCACTAATACATGCATGGTGTTTTCAGGGCAGGTAGGGGAAGTTAGAGGAGGGGATGAGTGTGTTGCGGAGGGGGAGGGGGAAGCGACGGTCGTGGGAGGGTTTTTTTTCTCTCGAGGGTTTTGGGCGGGGGAGGCGCTCGTGTTTTAAAAGAACACATATATCTTTCATGCGGGGATTATTAGGATGTCCTTTCATCTCTATGTATTGGCTCGCTCTCTTTCTCTCTCTTAGGGATTAAAGTGAAATAGTGAAAACGTGACATTTCCAAGTTTCCCCCCCTGGGTATGTGACACATGATGGATTTCTTCCTCAGTCTCGCTTCCCTCCCTGACCCTTAGCTGTGAGAGGTCCTGATCCACAGATGTTTACGTTGACGTAGAACTTCCATCTATGAGGGGGAGCTTTCGAACTCGACATTGATTCATTTTTAGAGCGTGAGTGAACTGTGGGAATCTTGAAAAGAATATCTTCGAGAGAGCTTAAGAAATAGTTTAATCATGTTAGTAAATGACTCTCCAGACAGGAGGTTTAGAACTTGAGGACGTGAAAGTAATCTTTTTCTGTGAACTATGAACTTTCCAAGCCGTTATACTTTTGACTCGGTTAGACTCACACGCTTTGTAGTGGGCGTGGCTTGGAATCCCTCCTCCCTATATATAGAGTTAACCCTTTTAGATGGAATCATTAGCTACCATCTACAATCTAAAGATCAACAATGTCTAGCGAATACGCTGCTGTACTATTAAGCACCGTCGGGTCGAGTGAAATCGTACCAAGAAAGTTAACAGATTTAGAGATTGGTCGTGGCTACCGCGTAACGAGTATAAAGCCACTGACTACGCGCTTCGGGCGACGAGTACTTACAGTACTAAAGGGCAAGTATAACGTGTGGTTACCTAATCGATTCTCATTACTCACCGACGAGCAGCTAGAAGACATTTCCAAAGCAGACTTATTGCTTGTATACAAAGACATCTCCAAGCTTAGCAAAACGGCCATCATAAACTTTGAAGGTAAGCGTACATTTAAATTTGTGCGTATATCATTTTATCTGTCTTATATCGTTTACTAGGATATTAGTGCTTAAAAAATTCATGTCAATCTATAAGAATTAAATGCTCATTAGTTAACAAACTCATTCAAATTTGTGCGTATATCATTTTATCTGTCTTATATCGTTTACCGAGCATTATATTCGAATAGCGTACTAGGATATGAGTGCTTAAAAAATTCATTTCAATCTATAAGAATTAAATGCTCATTAGTTAAGATATTTGCGCTTAAAAAAAATTAATTTTTTGAATTGCTCAATGGTTAAGTAAAACATTAGCTTCAATGTTTATATATCATAGTTTCAAGATCTGTTAACTAGGTGTTCCTGTCTGTTAACTAGGTGTTCCTGTCTTCTTCTCTCTCTCACACACACTCTCTCTCACACTCTATCACTCTCTCTCCCTCTCTCCCCCTCCCTCTCTCCAATTAAGACATTAGCTTCAATGTTTGTATATCATAGCTTCATGATCTGTTAACTAGGTGTTCCTGTCTTCCTCTCTCTCTCTCTCTCACACACACACTCTCTCTCACACTCTATCACTCTCTCTCCCACTCCCTCCCTCCAATTAAGACATTAGCTTTAATGTTTGTATATCATAGCTTCATGATATGCTAACTAGATGTTCCTGTTTGTTTCTATAGCTGTCTCAGAGTCACTCGATGAGATCCTAGAGCAAGCTGTACAGAAATGAAGAGGATAATGCGAGGAGGGTAGTGCCTGCTTAGAGCATAGCGTGCGGACTTAGAAACATGTCAGGACCTCCGGCAAAACGAGCTCGCTTGTCATCTCATATCATCATATCTCGACAGACTAACGGGAATAAGGTGTATACTCTCGATGAATTAGGCTCTAATGAACAACTTTTAATTAAATACCGGAGTACATGATATCGCTCCTCAGGTATATAATGCTTACATAGAACATATACCCGGTCAGATTAAGACCTCGAGCGTACTGATATTGGGACAGGACGATATAGACGTACAGATCCAAAGATTTATGACTCTGTCACGAAACTTAGGTATAGGATTTACTCAGTTTAGGCTTTACCTGGAGCTCGCTAGGACTATCTATAAAACTTATAGAACAGGCGTACGCCCGACGCATAAAGACGTATTCTATTACCAATGAACTACCCTATAAGTATCCTGTACAGTTTCTCGTTGCGTGCGGGGATATTTACGTAAACACGGGGGAAGAATCAATTGCAAATAATCCGATATAGGTAAATTGTACCCTCATCTGCGAGTATAGGCATCCTACTGAAGGTAGAATTGAAAAAGGTTATTTCAACTCTACTCTATGTGATATATTTACTTCGATAAACTTGAAGGCGATATATGAAAATAACGTGATCTTCCCACTCCTTCTCATATTGAGGCCTTCGTTTCTAGAGACTCAGGATGGATATACGACAGCACGTTGGAAATGAGAGTAAATTTCTCGAAAAACTCAGCTTTCTCGATCGGGGCTCGTGTTCAAATCCCTGAAATTATATCCAAACGTAGAGCGTTGATAAATGTACAATCCGAAGAAGGACTTTGCTTCCCCGTATCCGTATTGACGTTCCTCTTTGAACCGGCGGTGAAAGCACAGCGTTTATCGTCATATCCTAGTTTTAGAGACGTGCTGAATCTAGATGGAATCCCGCTCCCGTTCGAAATGAGATATATCGAACGCTTCGAAAGGCTTAACGATATATCCGCTAATGTGTACACTGCAAATAACGATAGGAGTGACTCTTATATTGACACTGCAGACAACTGTAAAACACTAGTGATCGTTCCCGTGCACGTCAGCGCTAAAGAGCGCGCCAGACATGTTCATTTATTCATGATAAGAGTGCATGGAACGGAAACTTATCATTTCAGCGGAATCAAAAATCTGTCTCGGTTAATAAACCCGCAACTATCGTTAGCGTCTAACGCAAGACGTAGGTACTTTTGCGATCGATGTCTGACCGCTTTTCTGTCTGAAAACAAACTTGCAAAACATAAAGATACGTGTATAAAATTTGGCGCGGTAAGGAGTACATTCCCTCAAGGAGAGATAAATTCCTCACGTTCTCACAGTATAAGCAGCAGGAGAAAACAGGATTTATCGTATATGCGGACCTGGAGAGCTTACTCGTACCGATAGAGACGAGCGATCCCGACCCGAAATTTTCTTTTACTGAGAATGTACAGCGTTATGCGGCTTATTCTGTAGGTATGTACACTAAATGTAACTTTGATGATAGTCTCTCAGAGTACCGGCACTTCACGGGAAGAGATTGTACAGATCAATTTGTTGAGGCTCTTGTAGATACGGCAAAGCGCGTACTATATTGCTATAGTACTATCGTTCCGATGATGCGACTAACGCCTGCTCAAAGAGATGCTCATAATACAGCCTCTTATTGTCATATATGCGAAAAACCTTACGCGAATGATGATATTCGCGTTATGGATCATTGCCACTTGACGGGACTTTATCGCGGGAGCAGTCACGCGGCATGTAATATTAATTACAAGAACCCGAGCCATCTGAGCGAAGTAATCCATAACGCGCGTTGCTACGACATATTTTTTCCTTCTTGAATCACTTGTCGAACATGGAGAAACTGATCCGTTCACGGGGGAGAGCGTTCTCGTCAATCCGGGAAAAGTCACAGTTATTGGAGAGACTATGGGAAGATTCAAAGTAATCATGAAATATATTCGGTACGGGTTTAGAGGGATCACGATTAAAATTCTAGATAGTTTCAGCTTTCTATGTACGCCCCTAGAGAAATGCGTATCTTACCTCGAACCCGACCAACTTAAAATCACCCGTAAGTGTCATCCTGATGATGAACGGTTCAAACTAGTCACTCGTAAAGGCGTGTTCCCCTATGACTATATAGATTCATTCGAGCGACTGAACAAGACTCAGTTACCGAGCAAGGATAAATTTTACAACGCGCTCACGGATAGTCATATCTCTCAGAAAGACTATGATCACGCCTGCGAGGTTTGGCGACTATTTGAATGTAAGAATCTTTGGGACTACTCGAACCTCTACCTGTATACGGACGTAACGCTACTGGCTGACGTATTTGAGAACTTTCGCGATCTTTGCATGAAGACGTATAGACTCGATCCTGGATGGTCTCTTACAGCTCCTAGTCTCGCGTACCAAGCTCTATTGAGAATAACCCAGGTACGGCTCGAATTAATCGACGATGGGGACATACATCAATTAATCGAGGGAGCTATTCGAGGAGGGGTATGTTTTGTGGCTAATCGTCGCTCTGTAGCAAATAATCGGTATATGGACTCATTCGACTGTTACAAGCCAGAGTCTTACCTCGTTTATCTAGACGTGAATGGTACTCTATTCATTTAGTATGTTGTCCTCGCTACCCTATGGAGGGTTCAGGTGGCTCTAAGATGATGAAATTTCTCGTTTGGATGTGCGAAAAGTAGAGAACGATGTGGAGACGGGGTATATCTTGCAGGTAGAACTCGAATATCCGCGAGATGTACACGATGCTCATTCCGACCTGCCGTTCTGTCCTGAGAAAAGTATTCCACCAGTAGGGTTGAACGAGAAATTGTTAACAACTTTAGCTGATAAGACTAGGTATGTCATTCACTACCGTCATCTAAAGCTATGTTTGGTGAATGGATTGAAACTGAGGATAGTGCACAGGGTTCTCAGTTTCAAGCAATCGTCATGGATGGCTCCGTATGTTCAAGCTGAACGCGGAAATGAGAAGTAAAGCGAGCAATCAGTTTGAAAACATGTTTTTCAAACTGATGAACAACGCCGCATTCGGTCATCTTATATCTAACAAGAGGGCCTACCGTACGATAAAGATAACTACCAGGTGAGGAGGGGAATTTGGAGTGGGTAACCTCATAGCCAGTCCAAACTTTAAAAACCGTACGATTGTGTCGGAAAACCTGGTCATCATCGAGATGGAACCGCAATGAGATTTACTTTGATATGCCGATTTATGCAGGATTCGCCATTTTGGAAATCTCGAAGGTAGTCATGTACGGTCTACATTACCAGGTTATGGTTCCCGCCTTCCCGACGGGCACGTTAAAACTCCAATACACGGATACGGACTTACTTCTCTACTACATGACTGTTGAGGACGCGTACCAGCGACTTATCCTGTTAGCTAATGACTACCAGGACACCTCCACCTACGGACAAGACAATGTTTACGGGATGCCTGTAGTAAATAAAGGAGTGCTCGGTAAACTAAAAGACGAGACTCGAGGTCGGATCATCACCGAGTTCATAGGTTTACGCCCTAAGCTCTATTCATTCGCAGTACAAGGAGATGGAGAGACGCTCAAGGCTAAAGAGGTCAAGAGTAGCGCGTTAAGAACGCTTTCGTTAGAGGACTATCGCAATTGTCTGACCGATGAGACGGTAGTCATAAGAGAGGCTCATTCAATAAGAGCTGTAGGATTCAAACTTTACACTAAAAAATTCAATCGGGTCGCGCTATGCTCTATCGATGATAAAAGATATATAGTACCCGGTACAGTCAAAACTTTACCATGATTCCATTACTCTATAAGTGAGCAGCCATCTACTTCCTTCCAAGAGACGCCGATTGGTGCTGTACCGTCGTCTCTATAGTGCAAGTGTGTTAGTGATTAATACAGTGCTTCTGTATATTCAAGATCTACAACTTTATCCGGTACAGTTAATATTCTATCATAATACCAAAGTGAGTAGGCATCTACTTCCTCTTAAGAGACGCTGATTGATACTAACCCTACGTCTCTATAGTGTAAGTGTAGGTGATTAATACAAGAGTGATAATTAATGTCGATGTATATTCAAGAACTATAACTTTATCATTAGAAAATGTTAGTGCTTCTAAAAGACTTGAGAAAAATATTCATGTTCTGTAACTTAACTGAAAAAAAAAGAAAATACTAATTTAGTATGTATCTGTTTAAAAAAATAGTTTATCATTATATTCATTAAATGGAGTTTTGTGTGTGGGTGTGTGCGTTGTTATTTTTACCCCTTCCTCCATCACCCTCCCTATCCCTCTTTGGTATATTCTAATTGATTAAATATATATTTTTTCCAAGACTAAAAAGTTTTATAGATTCAAAAATACAAACAAAGTAATAATCGTTAATTCTTTTTATTTAAAAAAGTTTGTTACATTCTTATACATTTATTTCTAAAGAATAATTTTTTTATAGATTTCTAGACTTATACTTAAATACATTTATTTCCAAGAATGATTTTTTTTTATAGATTCAAAGAATACAAAGAAAAAGTAATAATCGTTACATTATTAGACTTAAACAAAGAAAAAGGAATTACTAAAGAATAAATTTTTTTATAGATTCATAGACTTATACTTAAATAAATTTTATGGATTCAAAGAATACAAAGAAAAAGTAATATTCCTTACATTATTAGACTTATACGAAGAATTTTTTTTTATAGATTCATAGACTTATACTTAAATAAATTTATTTCCAAGAATGAAAAATGTTTTATAGATTCATAGACTTATACAGTAATAATCGTTAAAAAGTTTGCCGCATTATTAGACTTATACTCGAATTGATTAAATAATCATTAATACATTGCAAGTATCCATGAAAAAGTTTGATACATTTTATTTTTTCAAAGATTAAAAGTGCTCGTTCAAAAGTTACACTTCATCCTTCAACTCGTCTCGCAGCTTCTTCTTCGTAGGCCCCTCGTTCGTTTCCTCAGAAGTTTTATTCTTCTTTCCGAGCGCACGTTTAGAAGCGTCAGTAGTTTTCTTCTTCCGTCTGACCATGTCAACCTCGTCTTGACCGCAGAAACATGATAACTTATTGAAATCGATGTACTCTTTATACTCGTTTATCAAGGCTATCATATGACGCAATGCTGGAATAACCGAACTCATATCGTTCTGCATCGCACTCTTGGTCAGATTGCAAAAGTTTTGTCCGATCATACTTAAAATTCTTAAACCATTCGCGGAGCAGTCGGACATTTTTCTGTGGTACAGTTTACTCAGAGAAGGACAGCCGAGATTGCCTGGTTCGTACTTGGCTCTATCGGTCTCGATGACGGTTTGTAGCCAACTCATCTTCTCAGTTCATTTAATATAGATTAATAATCGTGATGTGTACCGCTTTATATTCGAGTACTGAACTTCTCCCTCTACCGTACCAATCTACATTCCTCCTGCTCGACGCGGAGAGGTTGTCGATGATGCTTTATTTATGATGTCATCTTGCTAACGTCACTGCTTGAAGGGTTATAGCGGACCACTCTATCGTGTATGATGAGGCAAAACGCCTTGGT
>CABFVX010010579.1:0-13551 GCA_902151425.1 Timema shepardi | reverse complement strand
CAGAGGTGAAGGAAGGGTTTGATAATCAGATAAATCTTTGCCGGGACCGGGGATTGAACCCCGGCCGCCAGCACAGAAGTCTGACATCTTACCCCTAGACCACCAGGTCACCTTTAATAAAATTAGACAAACAATTGGACATATTTACAAAATTGATATATTAATGCTAAGAATTGAATTAATGACAATAATCAAATGAACTAAATATTTGACTTGATAGGTCTACATTATGCTCAACATGCTAGGCCCAGGCTACAATATTAGATGTATGTGCTTTGTAACTATTTAAAATAATTTGTCCCTAACTAAACCTACAATAAACTATATTATTCATTTTTAGCTGGGTGGCTTATTAAAACATATCTGATGAGACTAATTAAACCTTAACCAAGTTTATAATCTTTAAAGTTGAAGGAAAATGTTGGACAACCGACAGCATGCGCAGTTCCACCAATTATTCCTGTTTGTGGCAAATTTTTCATTTTTATCAACTTCACTGATGTCTCCTTGATCTGGTCTAACAAATTTGCAAGTTTTATTTTCATCCTTTTTTCATAAAAAGTGCACAATGTATTCATAGTTATTTTGCTTCTCTTCATTATGTGCAACATTATACTCTGTATATTTTTCAGCCAATAGTTTGACCAAAACAAAATCACTCACATTTGGATTGCTGCTGTCACTCTTCACTTCCTCACCATCACTCTCTGAATTATCAATTTGTTCCCTTTGAGAGATACATGAATCCTAGCCTTGATTCAAGCTTTCATCCTATTCACTTTTTGATGTAAGGTGAAATGGGGTAAGTGCAGCCAGGTTTTGGGGTAGTTGGTTTTTGAACTCAATTTACACAATTATTATTATTGCAAGCAGGCTTGCGTTATCCTTGTTGAATAGTCTTTTTGACACACTGATTTTTTTAATTCATAAAGTTTGTTTTAGGATATTTTTTTTGACACCATGTCGCATGGCTGCACTTACCCCAAAGGTCGGGGAAAGTGCAGCCAGAGCCTAAAATTCTATATTAGAGTTCTACTAAAGAAACACCGGGGCAAGTGTATTCTAGCACAGATTCTTACAGTTTTTGGCTCATTCAAAAATCTTTGTCCTGTCAGAAGTTATGAACTTTTTTCTGATGGAAAACACAAATATCACAAAAACCTTAAAATTTCAATTTATAAAGAACATATTAATACATCTATTTATGGTAGGTACTTACATATATTTTTTATTCGATTTACTTAACCTTAAAAATATAATTTCGTATTCGTTCTTAGATGTCACTTGGCCAACAAAATGAACAATTTTATTTTTTGTAGCAAATTTAACGAGGACTCAGTGGCCTACTTATACTGCTTCCTTTCTTGTAAAATAGACTTCATCCATTTCTTGTTGTGGTTGATTCTCTTGAATTTCTTTTACCAAGTCCTCAAAAAAATTCGGAACGTCAGACTTCATCACTTTATTCTTCAACCCTTGCTCATCTCCTTTTCTTCTCTTTCTTTGGCCTTAATTTTCTAAATAGTCTGCTGCATTAATTATTTCAGCAACGGAAGCAATTTTTTTTCTTTTTGCTTTTGGAGTGTGAGGGAATAGCTTCACTGTGGCAAGAAGTAGAGATTCAAACGAATGATTTGCAAGAAGTGATGTTTCATTGATAGATTCGCTTTGTGAGTCAACTTGTGTAACAAGATTTGATGCTTGACCAGAAGGTCCAGGCTGGTTTATTTAGTATTCATTTCCTGGCCGGTTTTCATCTGGAGCGCTTGTTCCTGGCTTTTTTGATCATTTTGTTGGACATTCTGAGCTTGATTTGTTTTGTATCTTTTGTAAGCTTCAGCGTAACACTTTGTTGTGTCAATAACATTTCTGTTAAAGGGACATATTCCATTTTTCCGAAAATCCTGACATCAACAGCTCTGGCTGTGCATCAGTCCAAATTTCACAGCTAAGGATAGAAAATTCCTTTTTGTTTATTTTCGTTCCCTGGTTGTGTCGTTGATAATTTGCCGGGAAGTGCAGCCACGGCTGTAAACTTTTACATCAAAATGTTAGAGCAAAATAAAACACATGACAGGAATCTACACATCAAGATGATCTAGAGACATAAAAGCCAATAGCCTAGACAATAAGGTTCAAGAATAAGGAGGCTGCAAACTTTAGGTTCGGCACTCTTACTCAGCGGTGAAATATAAGGTTTTTTTCTAATAATAAAAATAAACAATTTCTTGGAATAAACTGCTGATGGAAGTAAAAAAAATGTAAAAAATTGTATTAAAAACATATCTTGTAGCTTTTATGTTGAAATAACCTTATATAAGGTTTTTATAGCCCGCGGCCACACTTACCCCACTTCAGCCTACTTTCAGTTCTTGTTTTCATTTTTCTTTGTTCTTTAACTTTGGCTAGGTGCTTCTTTCTTTTTCTTTCGTCTACTTCTGTTTTTAGTGTGCCTGTCAAAATCCTTGATTTGCCCTTTTTTCTGCCTCTGAAGCATTTGGTTTGTTTGTATCGAAGGTAAGAGAGAGAAAGATAATAGGAGTGTTCTCGTGGCAACCCCATTCCTGTATCATAATAATAAAGATATACACCACTGTCACTCACCTTGGAAACGATCCTCGGTTTTCGAAAGCTGCCTACTGCCAGAGCTCCAGGATGAGACACACACACAGGTAAACAAAATCAATTCAGAGGGTGGTTTATTAAATAATAATAAAAAATCAACGAACCTATAATAAGCGTTAAATATTGGTGAGTTCAAATAAACAGATAAAATAATATATAGAAAAAAACTTTGGACATAAACATATTCTTTCCACAGTGCGAAAAATGTATGGATGAGCTATAATACCTTCAAACAACAAATGGGATAAATTTAGATAAGTACAGGTCTATTCAAAAGTATTGGTGCAAAAGTGAAACGGCTTTGTTTTTAAATGAACTGATATACAACCGTAATTACACCAAAAGACAGAAGAACGCTCTGAGTTTCAAAAGCACTAAAGGTGTTCGATGTGGGTGCCGTTGTTTACACGGCAGACGTCTAGATGGTAGTACATTTCAGCCCAGACGCTTCTCAGCATATATTCGGATATTAATTCCACCGCAACAGAGATGCGCTGTTTAAGGTAATTCGGTTGCTGTAACAATGAGGACACGTACACGTATCTCCACAAAAAGAAGTCGCAGGGTGTTAAATGTGGTGATCGGGGAAGCCAGAGCAACATTACCTAATCCTCTTCTCCGGCACGGCCGATCCAACGCCCCGTCCGGTTGGTATTCAGGTATCGGTGAACATCCCGGTTGAAATGTGGAGAAGCGCCATCCTCTTGAAAGATTATATTGGGAAACTCTTCCTCCAACTGAGGCATAAGCCATTATGTTATGTCCAGGTAGACATGGCCAGTAACACTGGAGACTCAGCAAAAAAAAGAAGGGACCATACACATTGCGCCTACTCATTGTACAAAAAATTCCTTTTTTTTAGTTTCTTGAATTTACACTGGGATGTGGTTTTTCTTTGCCCCAGATCATAATGTTATGGCGATTGACGTCCCCATTCAGGTGGAAGGTGGCCTCGTTGCTTAACACTAAGCTGTAAGTGAACCTATCCTCTGCTAACTGGTCCTGCATCTCAATGCAAAAGCTACGACGTTTCGGATTGTCCTCTGGTTTTAGTGCATGCATGAGCTGAAGTTTATACCACTTACAAGACAGATGCTTCCGTAAGATACTTCAAACCGTTGCTTTGGGTACCTGAAGTTCCAGGCTATTCCGTGTTGTCGATTTTCTGGGACTCCTTGTGTACACGGCTTGAATCCCGCCCACTCTATTGTCTGAAGTCCGTAGGCGACCCGTACATTTTCTGGCGAAAAAATACCAGTGGATATGAACTGCATCACCCAACGCACAATGTAATTTTTATTTGATACACGCTTACCGAATTTAGTCTTAAAATGTCGCTACACTGTAACAACACCCCCTTTTCGTGCAAATTCAATAACGCAAAATGCCGTCTCTTACTTGTAAATCGCGATCTTGTAAACTAGATGCCACTAGCGCATATAATGGCTGCGACATTTACCATGCTCAGGCAAGAACTTGATACAGTTCTCATTCCTTTCAATCCGTTACTGCTTGGTTACCTTTGACGCCACTTTCACTAAAGGCCTTCGATTTTACACCATTACTTTTTAATAATTCTGTACAGTGAAACTGTACGTTGTTCGCCATAGTGATAAATAGCATTTTGGCCAACATGAGCTTACCTGTCCGTTCATGCCTTTTCGTGGATGACTACGCAATTTACGGCGGTTAATCAAGTCTTCACAGGGTTGAATGGCAGATTCAACTCTCTCTATGGACGTTGGTATCATGTAAAGGATATCGCTTCTCTTTAGCCAAGACGACGGTTGTCCACAACCATAGATTATAAGGAATACAGACAGCCCCCAAAATTGTAATTAATCACTTTGTTTTACCAGTATTATTAAATACCAGAAAGCTATGTGTCAAAGAACTGAATTTACCTAAAATGTTTGTTGGGGTGCCTATAGGGAAACGTTAATGCGCCTCTATAGGGCTTCGGTAAGATCAAAACTTCATAATGATATCTTCGTTTATTGCTCAGATAGACCTTTGGCCTTAATTATACTCAATAGTGTCCACCATGCTGGCATACGACCGGCTGTTGGTGCTTTTCTTACCAGTCCTTTCATCAATTTTGGTGCCAACACCGGTGAGCTTCCTTTTTTTTTACCGGTGGTCTTATCTTCTGGCATCATAAGTGTAAAAGTTGCCTTGATTGCCAAAGCATGTTTCTTACCGTCCTCTGTTACTTCCTCCTAACCGTGTCTTTTATTAAACCAAATGGCGATGTACAGGGCCGGTTTTGCATCCGGATGCTGTCGGTCTTCGACACGTGTGGAATAGTTCTGAAAAAGGTTATTCCCACATCTTCAGGTCTAATTTCTCCCTGGAAAATACGATTGCTTCAAGGCCATATTGATCTTGCCAAGTTTCCTAAAGCGACCAACCCGCTTATTATATAATTATGAGAGGACCTTTTACCAACTACTCTTCTCTCTCTTTAGGGTTTAAGTGTATCTACATGGATTCTTTGGAATTTGAGGTCTTCGTGGGATGCGCCTTTTTGAGGAAAGAAACAATTTTGAATCTGATTTTCCTGGTGAATCTAGTGTTTTACTTCGGAATTATAATGAATTTTAAACCTTTGGGTTTTGCATGCTGTAACTGTCACCGTTCTGTTCTCATCTGCACGGATTCCATGAGTGCTCTATTGGCATTGTCCACTCTCTACTCTTGGAATCCCCTCGTGCAGATGATACATGAGCAAGTTGTTAAAATTGATTCATTAAGCACCCGGCCCGCCTTTTGCTGGATTCTTGGTCACGCTGGTCTTTTAGGAAATTAACTGGCAGCTAAGGAGTCAGCACGCTTGCCTCCGGAGGAGAGTCTGGGTGTCATGTTTTTAGATATAAAGGGTTATGTTCGACGTGGGGTCTTACGCACCTGGCACGAGCAGTGGGTTTTGACCCCTGCTCAGAACAAGCTGCGGTCCATTAGGGTCAGTGTGTCGCTGTGGCCTCCTTCTATACGAAAGTCTAGAATAGAGGAGGTCATAGTGACAAGACTCTGCATCGGTCATACCTTTCTAACCCAGGGATTTTTATTATGAGGGGACCCACCTCCAGTGTGTGAATTTTGCGATGCTCCCCTAAGTGTGTACCACATTCTGATGGTTTGTCGCATGTATGTCCCTATTCACCTGACTCTTGATTTTAAAGGTGACCTTAGTTTTTTACTACGCGACAGTGCAAAAGGAGTTATTTTTCTTTAATCAATTATATGAAAGGCGAATATTTTTAATGCCGTTTGAATCACTTTCGTAAAGTGACTCATCTGGATTTTATATTATATTGAGATCTTTTTAATATTTTGGTATACTTTATTATTATGTTTGCTTTGTCGTTTTAACAATTTTAATACACTTTAACATGTGTGTTTTGTCTTTTTATTGGAGTTATATACCTGAGGTATTTTAGCAAGTGTTTCACTCAATTTGTACTACGAGCCTATTTGAGCACTCCTATGTAGTGTCTCAAATGGGTATTCTTTAATATTGAGACCTATTATTTTTAGATTCGTATTTGTGTATTGTTTTTTCACCTTTTTTTAGAAACAGGTGAATAACATTACTCTCTCCTATGGAAATCTTACTATATATTCATATTATTTAAAGGCCCTAATGACATCATTATGTAGATGGGCCTCTTAATAATAATAATAAAAATAATATTTAACACTTATAATTCCATTCACACTTAAATTTGAACCCACATAAAAATGATCTAATCATTTTGGTCATAATAGCCTTAGACGATTATCAAGAAAACCCGATCCAGTACAAATTTATTGTGATTTTCGTGACAGAATAAATTTATTTATTTCACAGGCTCTTTATTTGACAAATAACCATTATGTGGAGAAAGCAGCAGCGTTTGTGATGGACAATTCCAGAGGTTGTGATCTTGAAAGTGCACGAAAAGACAGCAGTAAGAGTAGCTTTGTGAGAGAGAGCGATGGAGGCATTGACACCAACAAATACAGGATGGTGTTTGTTATCAACTGTGATTTAGGCATGGGCATAGGCAAGACAGCCTCTCAGGTTTGGACATACACATATCAACTAGTCTGGTATATTGGTTTTTCTCCAGCATTGAATATTTATTGGTATCGTTTAATTAATTATTAATTTAAGAAATAAAATTAATAGTATGGTATCAAAAATAAATATTTTAAGTTAAAATTTTTGTATGTATTTGATGAGTTAAAAACACCTCTCAAATATATAAATCCAACCTGCAGTAAGGTAAAAAAAAAAGTAAGCTTCTTTTTTAAAAACAAATTGCTCGAAAGTTGGGGCTTTTAAAACTATAATATAACCATAAAGGAAATCTATCTAACCATATAAAGTCAAGTAATATTATATATAATTTGTCTTCAAGTGTATATAGCTCAACTGTTTGATGTATTTAGTCATACCTAATTTTTTTTCCATCTAAAGCCATAGTTTCAACCGCTCTTGCTTAGACTAGTTGCTTATTGAAGTCTTATAAAATATATAACCCTTACAATAGCAAGTTTTTAATGCGCCAGGAGTTTGAGCATACGAAGCTGCGATGCCGTGGTAAGCCAATCTGTACATATTGCGGTAAAGAGGTTCAGGATACACCGTGTGAGTCTCCTAAACTGCGTGAACTGCAAGGGTCCGCACTCTGCCTTGTCCTGGACTTGTCCGAAATGTAAGGCAGAGAAAAAGTCTTGTAAATTCAAACTGAAATAAAGATTTCATATGCCCAGGTACGCAAAGAATACCTATCCAGTCAAGCTCCGGTATTTCAGACGTCATATATTCAGATTGTTAGTCAGAACATAAATTGTCCCAACTACCATAGCGCTGTCAACATTTAGAAGACATCTTATCGAACTGTGACTCTTGAGAAAATCCAAGTCAACAAGCGCCAAGAAATCGTCTCCACCACCTATACCCCCGAGGTCTCCTCATCGGGGCACACCCGCGAGTCCTCCTCGGGCCGCACACCTACCCCTACTTTGGGGACACCCTCGAGCCCTACTTGGAGGACACCCTCGAGCCCTACTCGGAGAACACCCTCAAATCCTCCTCGGAGCCCTAAATTACATGCGGCAGTTGTCGAGCCGCTCAATCCCGCTTCTGGGACTCCGGAGGTTGGGATGAGTGGTGGTACAGGTGAGGCCGCAAAGTAGAGTACAACTGGTGCCTTGATGAAGAACCAGCGAGGGACTGCAAAAAAAATTATAGTAAAAAAATTCGTCGAATGCCTTAACAATGCCTTCGTGCAAAGATACACCAACCCACTCTCTCCAGAGTAATTCAAATCCTCTCCTGAAGCGTGTGCTCCTATGGAGTGTCTCAAATGTGCATTTTATCACCTTGAGAACTATTATTTTTAAATTTATACCATATATGGTGTATTTTCCTGTATATTCTGCAGGTGAATTATTATCTCTCTCCCCTATGAGTATTTTACTATGATTCAATACCTTAATGACCTAACTTTGTCGATGGGCCTATAAACTATAGTAATAATAATACTATATCTTGACCCCTCGAAGAAAGAAGTATTGTGATATTCCAAAAAAACTCATCTAGAGATTTTGATAGCTATCGACGTTTCTTGATCCACTAAAACCGAAAAAGTGTGTTTAACGATGTCGTTCGTTTCTATCTCGGACTAGAGGGGCATTCTATCGTCACGTATGGGACACTAGCACTACGTTTATCTTATTTTAACATTAAATATATCACACAATATAAATTATAGTTTGTCAATATGGTATGATAGCAATAGTCTACTCATGGCTGGAGCATCTGGCTATGAGAAAATTATATCTCAGATGTGAATTTATTGGTCTTTAAACTATTGTCACCGGGGGAGGGGGGGAGGCGCATCTTGTGACACAGCAGATGACTTTAAGGAAATTCTGTGAAATAATGAGCAATAAATATATTCCATTAACTCTGAAATAGTTGGATGTTTGACCTGCACATTGCAATAATATCTAATTAAATAAATTATTATATTTTTTGTATATTAATAATTACTGCGTCACGTTTAGGACTGGGAGTGTCACGGGGAAGACAAAATGGACATTTATACACCAGAACACCGTTCTAATATATTTCAAAGAACAGAAATCATTGTAAACAAAAAATTGGTTGCAGTTGTCCTCATCATGCCTCAAAAACATCGCTTTCACCTCCCCATCATATTCCTTAGAGTTTTGAGCAATACCAACATATTTGTACTGGGTTGAAATGTCACTCAGTGATTTTGCTTTCAGAGGTTTTGAATTTTACTAGCAATAAAGTACCTGCCGTTATGTCTGCAACTGAAGGAACTTTTGTCGGAACCATGCCGTTGGATTTATCCACTAGTGAAGTTTCACAAGCTGTATTGCCAGAATCGCTCTCCGGGTAGACATATGAGAAGTCAAGCTTTAAAACTCTACACTAAAAAATCTCTTACCGGAAAGTGTACCCTACAATCTAACTTTCCTTATTGTAGCTCTTCAAAAAGTGTAGAGACCGTATCTTGTCAATACCAATTGCAAACTTCCATCGTTCATCCAGTATATTTTTATTTCTCCCAACTTCATCTTTATTTCTCCCAACTTCTTTCGGTAAAAGCTGTATTATGTTGACATTTTATACTGAAGATTAAGCCGTTGCTACAAAATCTTTAGAATTAGCAATTTGAACCTTGAGTTGCTTCACTTTGCTCCACGCAGCAGTTTTTAAAACTGCACCAATCCCATCAACAGCTCCCTTTTTGTGAAAGGTGGCAAAAAAATTTACCACTCTCCCTCTACGTTTGTGCCGTTCAGTAAACTAGTTTTTTAATTGAGCTTTGTGACGTCACTTCCAGACTGCGCGAGGATAGCGTCGTGCTGCGATGTTTGAAGGGTTGGTGGGTCAGGGAGTTGACTTGTAGAAAGACTAGCGAGCGAACGAGCTGAGTCCAAATAGTGGAGCGTTGGCCTCGCCCCAATTGGCCTCGTAAATGAGACCTGTTGGTTGCCGTGTGGAGTGGATAACGAAGGATTGCTTTGTACAACAACAGTAATAAATTTAAGAAACGCAGGAAAGCTTTGAGTCTGTCTTTATTGTATGATCCCGGCATTTAACTAAGTGGAAATGCGTCGTCGGGCAGTGATGATTCGCGAGGTCCAAATGCGTTGTACACTGGACCTGGTGGGTCAAGGGGCTGGGCACACGTGGAAGTCATCTGGCATAAAAATAAAAGGTTTGTTAATGTGAACAGATTTTCAAATTGGGATGCTACTTCATTGGAAATATCTTTATTAACTCTAGAGCATTTAATTCTCGTTGCAACTCGCTGATGATTCTTTTAAGACAGTCATAAACATCATACTTATCGTAACTCAAAAGATCATTTACAATGGCGAAAGAACAAATTTCACCGCCAGGGGACCAGGCGCGAGTCGAAAATATTGTGTTCTGATTATATAACTTCAGCGTGCTTACTGAATTTCATCTTGTGACCCTCTCCTCCCCCTGCAGGGCGTGGTTTAGAATGGTACCGCGGTAGCCCCTGTTTGTCGTAAGAAACGACTTAAAGGGGTGGCTTCTGTGCAGGACGTACCTCGTGCAGGACAAAACTATCCTATATCTTTCCTTTTATCTCCTTTTTTCCTTCCTTATTTTTCTCTTTCTGCTCCCTTCTATTACTTTCTTTACTTCTTTCTTCCCTTCCACCTGCCATACATCCTGCACGGAAACCTTTGTCTTCTCCGTTGACGACCTTAGCTACTAACTTGGCTATTCTCGGACAATTACTGGATACCTCTGAAATTGAGCTCCTGAATGAAACTGCACTGGTTGTAATATCTTAGTAGAAGGGCCTTACTGATGACAATAACCGGGTACCCTACTTTGAGAAAAGATCGGTTTCGTTCATGAGGGCCCGAACGTAAAATTGACACTTTCCCACACCCACTTGCTGCGAAGACCTCTCCCCTGGCGATGCCCTATGCGAAGGTTGTCATGTCTAGCGTCGTTGTGCGTATAAACCGAACGGGTAGTAAGACGCGGTGCTAATAATAATAATAATAATCTAGCGTCGTTTGGGGCCTCTCGTCGGGATAGTTAACAGGGCCTTATGCGGTAGTACTTACTAGGATCACCCTGGGTCTACGATCCGAGTATTGTGCAGGTTGTCACCCAAAAAGGCATGGCCACCTCCATTGTCGTAGCCGACACCTTACTGCCCGCTAGCACCCTACTTCCAAACTCTGCTGGCAACTCACTGCCTGGCACCTCGCAGGGTCGTAATATTGATAAGAGGCGGAAACGGGTAAGGGCATCCAGTCCTTTAATTGAAAAAAATCCAGGAAGTGGTGAGGCACCAGCCCCGCTTCCTGATAATGTCTTAAATAGATGACAATGAGAACCTCAGGCGTGTCAGCCCATTTGTGCTCGAAAGAGTGATAAGTGGAGCTGCCGAGTCCGGGGTTTCAATTAGAAAACTGCGTGACGGAACAATAATGATCCTCCAGACTAAAAATGACTTTCAGACGGCGAAAATAATGACAATAACTACTATACCGTTTAGCCCTTCGAATCATTTAAAGGTGAAGGTAGAACCGCACAGGTTCCTCAATGTTTGCAAGGGAGTGGCCACTTGCTATGACCTCGAATGAGTAAGCATTGAGGACATCTCTGAGGAGCTTTCCCCTCAACATGTCACCGAAGTATATAGGATCACCACCAAAAGGAACGATGTAGTGACGAACACTCATAGCTATGTTCTAACATTTGCCACTTCCTTCCCTACCAAAGGAGGTCCGAGCTGGCTTCCACGTGCTCAGGGTCCGGCCGTATGTTCCCAACCCTCGGCGCTGTTTTCAGTACCAGGAATCTGGGCATACGTAGCTGCGATGCCGTGGTAAGCCAACCTGTGTAGATTGTAGACAGGAGGCTCACGATCAACCATGTGTGTCTCCTAAATTATGCATGAATTGCAAAGGTCTCATTCTGCATGGTCTCGGTGCTGTCCGAACTAGAAAGTAGAGAAAAAAATTCCAGGAGATCCAAACAGATAAGAAGATCTCTTATGCCCAGGCACGCAAATAGTATACTTCACTGCAAGCTCCGGTATTTCAGACTTCCTACAGCGAAATTATCAGCCAAAATATAAATTGTCCTAACTGCCATTACGCTGTTGATATTGCAAAGACATCTACACGACCTGTACCACTCGTCTCTATTCAAGAAACCCAAAAACAATCAGCACCAACTGCGGTGATGCCAAAAATATTAAGAGTGGTGACACCCTCACGGAAGTCGCCTTCACCACCCGTACCTTCTAGGAGTCCCCCTCGGGGAACTCCCCCGAAACCCCCTCGGGAAATCACCCCAAGCCCTCTTAGTGGAGCTAAACCAAGTGCAGCCGTTGTTGGTTCGCCTGCTGGGTCTACAGAGGTAGAATTAGGCGGTGGAACAGGAGAGGCCGCCAAGGCGAAACCCACTGGTGCCTTGAAGAAGGACCAGTGAGGGACTGCTGGAAAAGTTAATGCTAGCAAAGCGCCGAGGGCCTTAAAGCCTTCGCGCAGAGAACCGACCACCCAGTCCTCAACCAATTTTTATTATTAAAGGATATTGACATGGATTGCGAGGATAACTAAATTTTATATTAATAAAGTATGTCGCTACTACAATGGAATTGTAGTGGTTTCTTTGCCCGTTTAGAGAAAATTAAAAAACTAATTTCTTCCCTGAATCCCCCCATCTTGTGCTTGCAGGAGACCCACTTTCGCCCAACTGATAACCCGATGCTGCGTGGGTACGATGTATATCGTACCGACAAGCCATTCTTTGATCGGGCTAGCGGAGGTGTGGCTATACGTGCACGTAGCATTATTTACCATAAGTTTATAAATATTATATCTGATCTCCACAAGTGATTGCTGTCAGAGTCTCCCTCGCTTTGGAGGTAACAATATGTTGCATCTACCTCCCACCGGGAGAGCGTGTTTCTAAAAGTACCCTCGAGGCCCTCTTTATACACCTTCCCGCCCCCTATATCATCTTGGGGAATTTTAACGCGCATAACCTGGTGTGGGGGTCTAATTTTACAGACGCCCTTGGGAGGATGGTAGAGGATATTCTTGTCTCGGGAAACCTGGTGTTAATGAACACCGGGACCCAGACACACTTCTCTACCTTTAATGGTGTATCCTCTGCCATCGACCTAACCTTATGTAGTCCCGGGATCGTTGCTCACTTCCTTTGGGAGGTCCACTCGAACCTCTGCGACAGTGATCATTATCCCATTCTGTTCTCACCACTTCAAGATCCTCACAGTACAGTGCGGATACCCCAATGGGTGCCAAAACGTTCTGACTGGGATAGATTCCGCGAGCTCGCCGTATTTGGTGAATCCCAACATACTGAAGTCGATGTTAATGCTGGGCATTTTACTTCGACGGTCATCGCGGTGGCTAGTGCTTCCAACCCTAAATCCGCGCCACCGTCCTTTTACTTGGTGGAACGAGGAGTGTCGGTCTGCTATTTCTGACCGTCGAAGAACCCTTCGCCTTTTTCATCGACGTCCCACTTTGAGTAATCTGGAGTCTTTCCGGATTCTACGCGCTTGTGCTCGTCGTGTTATTCGAGAAAGCAGAAGAGATTCTTGGAGACAGTTTATTTATACCCTTACAATTACCACTCCCACAAATAAGGTTTGGGACAGTATTCATGAATTGAGTAGCAAAAATTCAATCAATAGTATACCTGCCCTCATGTCTAACGGTTCGCTTGTCTCCTCCCCTGTGGAGGTTGTTAACGTACTGGGCTCAATGTTCGCCGCTATTTCTAGCACCCCCCCTGCGGGACGGGGTTAGAATAGTCCCGCAGTAACCCCTGCTTGTCGTAAGAGGCGACTAAAAGGGGAGGCATCTGTGCAG
>CABFVX010010578.1:0-13559 GCA_902151425.1 Timema shepardi | reverse complement strand
CTGAGACCTCTAACTAGAGACTGTTCAGTCCCCACTACAAACAACCTGAGACCTCTAACTAGAGACTGTTCAGTCCCCACTACAAAAAACCTGAGACCTCTAACTAGAGACTGTTCAGTCCCCACTACAAAAAACCTGAGATCTCTAACTAGAGACTGTTCAGTCCCCACTACACACCACCTGAGACCTCGAACTAGAGACTGTTCACTCCCCACTACACACCACCTGAGACCTCTAACTAGAGACTGTTCAGTCCCCACTACACACCACCTGAGACCTCTAACTAGAGACTGTTCAGTCCCCACTACACACCACCTGAGACCTCTAACTAGAGACTGTTCACTCCCCACTACACACCACCTGAGACCTCTAACTAGAGACTGTTCAGTCCCCACTACACACCACCTGAGACCTCTAACTAGAGACTGTCCAGTCCCCACTACACGCCACCTGAGACCTCTAACTAGAGACTGTTCAGCCACCACTACACACCACCTGAGAACTAGAGACTGTTCAGTCCCAGCTACACACAACCTGAGACCTCTAACTAGAGACTGTTCAGCCACCACTACATGCCATCTGAGACCTCTAACTAGTGACTGTTCAGTCCCAACTACACACCACCTGTGACCTCTAACTAGAGACTGTTCAGTCCCCACTACACACCACCTGAGACCTCTAACTAGAGACTGTTCAGCCACCACTACATGCCACCTGAGACCTCTAACTAGAGACTGTTCAGCCACCACTACACGCCACCTGACACCTCCAACTAGAGAGATTGTTCACCTATCACTCTTCATACCACACTAAATCTCAAAAATCAAATTTTTCAAAAACGTGTTTAACGATTTAATTTAAAATCAGTATCCTGTCAGTGTTTGTCATGACAAACAAAGCTATAAACTGGTTTTGGGGAAGGGGTGTGGCGGGATTTGGCAATAGGTTTAATATGACTTTTGCATTGGTTTTTATGAGAAAAACATTTTCAGGGGTAGCTTGGTAAAATGTTATTTAAAACTATACAATATGAGAAAGTGTGTGCAATAGTGTTATTTTTAATCGAGTTATTTAACGTGCACTTTCTGAATCGACTGATTATATCAACACACGACCTATAAGCTAAATCAAAAGGACCTGCCGATATTTCCGGGAAAGGTCTCGAGGGGAGGGATTTACTTACCTCCAGAAGGAAGTTGTGCTACGGATTTGTTTCGCCCAATATAAATCTGTCAAAACTGTTTGGGTTGGAACCCAACGACATCAGGTCTTGGGGCGAGCACTTTACTCCAAGATTACCGAGATCGACAATTTGACTTAAATAATGTTTAAGTGGCCTACGCCAACTTTTCGCTTTAGTTAATATATTTTATAGTGTGTTTTGTTACATTATCCTAACACTGTATGGTATGAGAGACTGTTTAGAATCAGTTGTTCTTATTATGATTTACAAAGAAAGATTTCCCGGAGCTCTCATTAAAATAATGTAATTTTTTAATCTGGAAATGTATGGTTTGAAATGGATTCTGAATGACTGATAGTTCAATATGTGATCCACGTTACAAAGTTGAGAGGTAACCTAAACAAGTTAATCGACTATCTCATCAACATCTCATTAAGAGACTACGTTGTTGTGAAACACCAACCATCAATCACAATGAACACACATTTTCATGCCAAAAGGTTTAAGATTTTTAGAAAAATTAAAACAGAGAAAATGTGTGCTAAGAAATTAGAAGAAAATTTTAAAAAAAGTTGAATTGTTTGATTTTTTTTATATTGGTGTCAAATTTAAAATCGCATTGGTTTTCAAACTCTTATTGCTGAATGATTAGAAATGTTTACGTCATCAGTTTAGCAGTACGAATAATTTAAATCCTGGATTCAAATGGTAGCAGGATTTAGTAAACAATATTAAACAACTATTCTTATTTATTAAATATTACATATAAGTAAATATTGAGGGTCATACCAAGATTTATTTTGCTCTCATGTTTTATTTTATTTGGAGGTTTAAACGTTCATTTTATGAACCTAATGATTTATATCAGCACACGAATTACAAAAAAATATCTTAATCCAAGAATATACATAATATTCAGCTCCCCGGCAGTTTTATTCAACACTGTAAAAAGAGTAAAAACCAATTTCCACAATTATAAATATTTTTGACATGCCGGGGAATCGAACAAGAAATACTTAGATCAATAGGAAAACGCGGTATTGACTGAGCTGGGGAATCCCCAGAAAGAAGAAGACAAACATTTAACGCCATTTAGAGCAAATGTTTGTTTTTCAATACAAATAGGGTTGACGATGTTGACTCCAATAAGCTCCTATACCAAGCATCAAGGAGGAACACCAAGCGTGCATTATTAAGTCTTACTACTTCCGGCACGGCGAGCACGGATCTCTATGACGCGACACCGCTATGAATGTCATCCGTAGCACGTCGTATGACTGAAATGCGAGCATCGATCTTTTTAACGGCCTCATACGATCTATGACGCCGCCATTTTCCCGTCATCCGTCCTAACTTACGGTCGCACTCAGAGGGTCGTCATAAGCATCGTCATAGCAAGTATATTTTATAAATAACTACAATTAGTGAGTGCTATGGCTGTTCAAACTGAAGAATTCATTTATTTTACGTTTATGCAATCAGTAAGTAACAATAATAATGCTTTATCAATATGATTTCCTAACGTATTTGTATTTATTTATCAGTTAACTAACTGAAGTGTACATGTTGGCCCGTTCCAGCTGTGTAGTAGTTATCCTTTTATAAATAATTTATTCTAGTTAGTGTTGTACTTATATAATAATTACTTAAATTATTTGTTTTTATTTACCATTTAACTTGATGAAGTGTAATCGGAACCTTATGGCTAGACCTACAAACAATGGTGTTTCTTTTTAAGGTTATGCCGACCGTTTGGCTAGGGACATGTTTTCATAACTCAAACGTTGTATGAATGTAATAATGTTCCAGGTTCTTACAGCTGTATGTTTTCCCCTGCTGGCATTTACTAACAATTGTGAAAGATCTCTCTTTGGCAGTTTGTAAAACATCTCTTAGTGGGCGAGAAGGATTAGAACTCTATTTAGGCCTACATAGCAGCTCAGAAGTGTGGATCAAAACAATGGAATCGTGAAAAAAAAAACAGTAAGTTGAACTATCCTTTAAAAATCTTAGATAACATTTTAACTATGTATGAGTTTAACTAGGCCTAGGCCTACACTATATTTGCTAATAAATGTGATTTTAACTAGGCCTACACAATATGAAGATGGTCGTCATGGCGTATGACGCGCAAAATGAAAAGCTCTGTGCTCGACCCGCTGGTCCCTCTCGATACTACCGTGTAAACATGTTAGGATGATTTGTATACCTGGACGCAAACAACCCTTGCACCTTAAGCCCACCCACACACACAAAGTGAACTAAGATTTTTTTTATATATATATATATACAAAAATTAAACACCTTTGAACGTTCTTCAGTTTTCGTAAGCAACCCTCCTTACGCGACAGCCGTGCGGGACTGTTCATTTCGCCCTGCAAGGGGGAGCAAAGTCGCCGTAGCTGTATTGCCTGGTTTGGTTTGCAAATATAATAAAACACACTAAAAATGTTAAAAATAAGTCTAGATAAGAGACAAAGTTCCTTTGAGATACTCCTTAGTAGTGGAACTCAAATCGGTTATTAGTATGGTTTGGCGTGATACAATAGCTAAAAAAAACACTTCCAAAGGTGTGTACACTACGTTAAAAAGACAAAATAAACACATAATATAATAAAAGTGTTAAGCTAACCTCAATATGAGATGATATCCAAAAGAGCCACTCTATAAGAGTGAAATTAAATGGATGTGAGAAGATTCGCCTGGCGTAAAAAACTGAGTAAACAAATTACTCCATCCCACTGTCTCTTGGTAAAAAACAACAACGAAGGTCACCTTTAAAATCAAGAGCCAGGCGAACACAAGTCCATTAACTAGGAATACAACTTTACAATTTTATTTTTTTTCATGCCAAAGTTTAGTATAAGTTTTGTACCACCAACAATTTTGAGTAATTAGCATATCAAAGTGGTCCCTCAATTATCGTTAAAAAAAATCTTAAATAACTACGAGGGGTGTCCAAATTTAAAAAATTTATAGGTGAAGAACACTTTAAATGGCTTATAACAGAATCAATTTTTTTAAGCCAAGGCGAAGACTACTCATAACTTCTAGAGTGATCCATTTTTTTCTTTCAAAAAATTATTGAAGGAAAGTCAATCCAAAGAATGTATAAAAACTATCTGATCAAAAAAAAATGAAATTGAAGAGGACCACAGTTTAAAGCCTACATAAGATCAAATACGAATGAAAAATTATTTAATTGCCTTAAATAGAAATATAGTAACTATGTTATTATTATAATAATTATGACCGCCATATGAAAATGATCTGGATCCGTCTCTGAGGTAGTATATTCATTAAATTAAACAAAACTTTGATTAATCTTTCGAGATATTATACGTATACAAAATGGTGTGCTACAAAACTAGTTCAAAACGTTGGCATCGATAAAAGTTCAAAATTCTAATGTCCCCTCTTAATTTGGAGTGGCCAATTTGATATTCTAATTACTCAAAATGGGTGGGGGTACACCTTTTATTTGTGTAACAAAACGTTGGCATCAAAAATAGCTCAAAATTTGAAAGTGGTACTCCAGCATTAACTTGGAGTAAGCACTTTAATATAATAATAATTCAAAATAGGTGGGGGTACAATTTTTTTTAAATTTGTGATATAATAATTCAAAATAAGTGGGGGTACATTTTTTTAAATTTGTGGTACAAAACGGTATAAAACTAGTACACAACCTTGGCATAGAAACAAATGCCAAATGGTTACTCCAAGTTAGTGAACGTGGTGAACAGGGACATACTTGTGACACCCCCAAAATGTGGTACACACTTAAAGAGAGCATCGCAAAGATCACACATTGGAGGTGGATCCCCTCTTAGTAAAAACCCATGGATCATAGTGTATGCCCGACGCGGAGTCTTGTCACGATGACCTCCTCTCTTCTAGACTTTCGTAGAGAAGGGTTCAGAACTGAATAACAACACCATGCACATATGTTTCTTGGTTCTATTTTATACAACTCGAGACACTGTTGACCTCCACCACGCCTCACTTCTTCAGATGCTGGATAGTGTTTATCACAACGAAAAGTGCTGACAACTGAGAATGCCTGCATGGTGGACACTATCAAGAATTTTGAGAACCATACACAAGACTGCCATATTACTACTTCGACCTCACCAAGGTCAAACGAGGCACACCTAGAACGACCACTAACGACCAACACACCTCGCTTTCAGATCTGTAATCTGATAATCTAAGAGAGGTTAGACTCAAATATTTGGAAAAATCAAAATCGCATATCCATTTTGGTACTAATGTTTTTAAATAGTTCTACAATTTAAGACAATATTTTTTTAATAGAAATTTTAAAAAAAGGTAGAAAATGGACCCAAAAAGTATACATAGCTAAAATTTAGTATTATTATTAGCAGCGCGTCTTACTACCCGTTCGGGTTATACGCACTTACGCTAATATGTAATGGTAGGGTGATTGTGAGATGAAATGGAGGACCTACAGTTTAACGTGGAATCCGAACCACGGTGGAGGCCTGGCATTCCCCACATTCACAAGATGTCTTGTCAGAGGTGAATAAAATTTATCAAACTAATTTCAATTTATATATCAATCTATACTACGTATAAAATATACTTTTGAAATGGTTAAGACAAAAATGGCCAAGCAGTTTCTTTCTAACGTTGAATCATCCCTAAAAAGAAAGGAAACATTAGTTAAAAATATTTGTTTAATAATTTTTTTCTTGTTTAACACATACTTTTTGTTTAAGAAATAGTTAATAAAAATTAAACGACCGGAACGTAGGCCGTTAGTTCCACTATTTCATCAAGCTTCTATTCTGATTTTATTTTTATTTTTTAAAGATGAAAGATTTCCAAAAACACCCAAACCAATGCTAAGTTTCAGTCTCGCCTCTTCCTTGATCTGAGACCCTCATACAAAATGACACACAGTGAAAATGGAACACACTCAACTAATCAGAAGCTTAGGGTTAGGAGTACGCGATTTAAGACCCGATCATGGAACATTAAAATGCTGTGTTATGTAGCATGTCAATCAGACAGATTGGACAGCTACGATTAAAAATCAATATTTTTATAATTTATGCAAGAAAGAAACTATGTTAATTGAATCTACCTCGAAGTTTATTTTCTGACTAGCTTCAGTCTAATAAAATTACGTATCTCCCTACATTCAAACACGTGGTTGGTCAAAAATATCGTCCTTTTATAAATACTGTACTAGATATCAAAGAAGAGGATTAATATTATCGTATGTATGAATAAAATACCTTAACGCATACCCTTTCCCGTTGGATGTCGGATAAACTTACTTACGCTTGTCATGCTGCCTACAGAAAAATATAGTAAAATACATCTATATCACAAATTCTCATAAAACTATTAACTGATCCTAAATAATATAATCACACCAGAGATATTTAAATAGAAGATGCCGTTCAAGATGTTATTCGATTCATGGGGCCACTAATTTGAAACACACAATTGTTCAATAATGGCTGCCACACGTGCTCACGTGATATCATCACTAGATATATTGAAGAGAAGAAATGTATACGGTCGTAGACGCAGTGACCTAGTGCTCATGGAACTCTAACGGCGAGCCAAGGAAACTTGCCCCCCCTCCCTTTTTCCCCGCAAGTGGTTTTCTTTTGTTAATTGCTTTTTCTCTTTTCTCCCCTCCTTCGTCCGCCCTTCTCCTTGTCTACATTTCTGAATTTATCACTCTCTCTACTTTATTACTTTCTTATCAGGTTGAGACTATATAAAGACCGGCTCACAGTTTCAAGATACAGACCCGTTCTACAGCGCCGAGCGTCGAAGGAGGAAATTCTGTACCATCTGTAATGAATAAGAGCGACATCCATGGAGCTTGGGTTGTCAGATCCACCACCTTAGCGACAACCATGCGGTTTGGGTCGTAAGATCCACCACCTCGCTGGCTAGGACGTCATGCCTAGGGTATTTAAGTATCCTGCTGCCGTCGTCAAGTCGTTAAGACTTGGGGTCTAGTTTTTTGTTTAAAAAACTAGACAATGTAGTTCTAGATTTAAATGTAATATTTTTTCTGAAGAAGCTTATTTTGTTTTAAAATGATGTCAAATGGATAGTTAATCCACTAAAGTTTTGGTTACTTTCAAGATGAGGGATCTTTCAGTTGATTCTTTAAATATTGTGTCTTGTAGTCTGAAGGACAAGTCCGGTTCTAGAGACTTAGTAAGTCACGTCCTGGCCGCTTTTTATGTGTCCTTATAATAATGTCTTAGTTTTTGACTTATAAAAAACCACCGCAAGTTCCATTAATCTTTTTGAGTCCAAAGTTGTATCATGGCGCCTTGTACATCGTGAGCACCAGTTCAATTTATGGATGGCTACCACCAGGTTGTATGTTTACTTTTCCTTATTACAGGTCAGTTAATTGGTATCAGTGTTTTGGGTTGGTCAAGTAGTTACGCTTCACGTACAGTATTAGTTTGGGTGCGCAACTCAGGGAACTGCTCTAGAGTCATAGTGGGGTTCGCGCAGATAACACCCTTTTTCTTTTGCCTTTTAATTGACTCCCATTGTTTGAGTTGCTCTCAATGTGCTTGCTATTAGAACTTTAGGTACTATTGAAGGCTCTGGCAGTACCAAAGGGGAATATGTCCGGCCATAGTACCCTGTTGTTGACACCTGTTTCATAGCCATCTACTGCTGTTAAAAAACAGATCTTCCTGATTATCCTAAATGTTTGCTGGATATTATTATTAAATCCTAATCAAGCAAAACTGTTCAAAGTTACATGCATATCTTGTTCACTATCTTTGTTAGTAAGTATATAATTGTTCTCCCTTTATAGAAATACTTCTACCTGTGGCCTGGCGACTGCACTGCCCTTGTAGCCACTGCCAATACTTCACTATTCTCAAGCCTAATTGTTTGAATCAACTTCAAATGTATTACTTTCAATATTATTGTAAATTCTTATTTTTTGTTATATCTGTTTTAATTAATTAATCTATATGTTGTTAAACATAATTCTTTTATATAAAATGGATAACCAGTAGAGGTCAAACCTTTCAGTTAGAGATTCACGAGCCCATAAGTGGGCACTGTCGTTTTGGAATCATAGACGTGACCGATCACCCCACCCCGTCCGTAGACCGCTGATGGCAGGTTTAATTTTCCGTCGAGTTCCTAGGAAACTAGCGACATTACAGTTCATTTGGTAATATATTATTTTAAAAAAAAGTCGAACTAACAGGGAGGTGCCTGATTCCAAAAATTGATTGCTAAAAGGAACAAAGTAACATCAGATAGCACTCTGGAGCATGTTGTTTTCTTGGACTGAATCATCAGATAAAGTTATTCATCCTCAACTGAAAGGAGATTGGAACAATTACCAAGTAGGATCCAATTAAAAACAATATATATTAGAATACCGTATCACCAAGTGGTGTCGTTAGCCTTATCCAAACAAAAAATAGCACGTTACCACAATCTACTTTTTTACACCCTAAAACTTTATTTGCTCTTTACTGTGCGGTTCATGAACTATACGCACAAATATCACAATCTTTTCCAATATGTAGACAAATTATTTAAAACTGCTGCACTTTATCTGTCCTCTAGCCAAAGTGTCGGAAAGTCCACTTATATCTGACAAACTCGCCTCATTTGCGTTAGAAAGATAGTAAAGTTGGAAATCACTAGAGTTGTATCGAGATAAATCAGATAATTGAGATGAGAAAGGTTGGCCGACAGTATTGTCAGAAAGGTGATGAAGTGCGCAGAGTGTTAACGAGTGAGACTATGGTTCCAGTGATAGCTCACCTCTTCCAACTGGAGGTTTGCCGACAAAAACAAGTCCCTGTCAGGTGTGTGACGCTCAATCCGCCGTCGCTTTTAATCGATGGTATGGCTGGTTTCACGTGCCCATATTGGCCGACAAACACCGGACCTCATCTCTCTAACCACTCGTCCACAAACAACTCAGATAATAGAATATTACCTCCTTTATTACCTCTTACAGCTCTTGCATGACGCCAAGTCGCGAGTATTGGTTATAATATCAATAAAACATCAGATGTTATCAATATTGAGCGCCAAAAAACTAGTTTGTCTTTTGTACAAGTTTCTTCCTACCAAAATCCCACAGGCTTGAATAGAGTCCTTTCCCAGGTTAAAATGCGAAAATATTAATAATAGGGGAGTGTCGAGAGGCATATTTAGGATAAAATTTTGTCAGCGTGATTTAAACAAACAATTACTATGCATATGTAATCAAGTAGCACACATGTGATAAAGATTAGACAGTGAAACACTCGGTGATTGTAGGTATGCAATGAGTTTATAATACATGATCGATAAATAAGACATAAAAGTCGTTCACAAAATTGATTTCTAGCCTTTAAAATGCGAATTATGCTCACTTTTATCAATTTTAATGTGAATTAACGATTATAATAATCCAAAAGCCAAAAAGTGTTTCCCCAGTCTAGGAAGTAATCACCTCAATCATTCATTATTATTAATGTGTTCATACAAGCTATTATAACGGAAATTTTCTAATCAGAGAGACATATTTAAAGATAAATAATAAAAACAACAATGAATTTTTAAATCACTATCATTGGTTTGTTTGATATCTACAATTTATCCAAATGTTTTCTATTTGTCACACCATGCCATTTAAAAGAGGAATTGACATATATTTATTTACCTATACACAACTATACATCACTGTTTTCCGTCTTGTCCCTCTCCTCTGTACTGTGTGTATGTTTTAAGGTCCTGGCGACCCTTCATGTGCTAAGGGGTGGTTTTTTTATATAATTTTCCCACCCCTAACCTACAGAGGGCATTTTTCAGCCCACCATTGTATATCCAAGTGAAGTTTGTTATATGTTCAATGTCGTGTGTGTTCTCGAGAGCCCTTTGGGGCTGGTGTCAACCGTTTGTCCCTTTATGTTTCTCGTGTTTTTATTCATGTTTATATATATATATATATGTTTATGAAATAATAAATAAACCCCCTTACAAACAAATGATGGTGTCCATGGTGACGTAAGCAAAGAATGAATGTACAGATGAATCACACAACATACAACAGAAAATCTGCGAACTCGCCCTTAGAAAATCAGGTTTTCGTTGGATGATACTGTTTTTGGCCGAAACCCGGGACCACTAACCTTTAAATGAGAGGTCTTTCGTCAAAATCAGTTCATCAGTTTTCTCGTAATTTCAAATATCAGAAAAGAGCTAATCAAATTATAATTACTTCCCTTATCCCATTTTTGCTATTGACCTATATTTGAGGAGGGGAGTCAAGCGCCGGGGTTGGTGCCAACTGTTGAATGTTCTGTTCAATACTCTGCCCGGGGAACTCGTAATTAACCTAAACTACGTGCGTTCGTCTTAATATCACCCTCTTGATGAACATTTTGTGCCAAATAACACTCTGCTGTTAATTAAACAAGGTAGCAAGTGACTAGAATTTATATCTTAAAAACATAAGAGAAAAAATAATACAATGAAAAAAAATTAGATTATCCTTATTTTATTTTTGATATCAATATATACGTAACAATAGTGTAATTTTTCAAAATCTAATATTTATTTTGATTGAATTAAATATTAAGAACTTGTCAAGTTTATCAAGAAATTCACATGCACACACAATTCACAAATGTATTTTCTATTCCTAGACTTTATAATGATATATTTAAAAAAAATTGTGCTAGCCAAGAATTTTAAGTCAATATAAATTTTTCTTAATAAAGCACCACTCTACTAGCTTAGCTATCCAGGTTTTCCACATCTACAATATATTTACACATATTAATCACAAGTTGTTAGATAAATGACAGGATTAGCAGTGAGCCACAACGTCTAGAGTTCTATCCGTATCCACTGACCAACACAACACATGCAATGCCAGCTTATCTTGATCTACGTGGATGGAATGACTTGCTTTACTAATGTTAACATGATCATTTCAACATCGCCGGCTCTGACGTGGCGTGTTGAGATACTTGTTGGTGATATACAGTTGGTTTGGTTTAATGTTGCTGTCCTAGCATGCGTGGGGAAGTATATACATATACACACACACAATAGAGGCAGTAATAATTGTACTTTGTACATGTCTACATGGAAAACATACAAATACTTAAGAATTAAAATGTATGTTGAAGCTATATAAATTCTTTGGGGAGTATTATATATATATATATATATATATTTATTTTTTTAAATAATGAAAAATCCAATCATAACCAAATATAAGTAAAACTTCTTCAGTACGCAAGGTTGCATTATTAAGATACTATCCGAGAAGTTACATAAATATACAATAACAATGTTAACTAATTTAAAAGTGACTATATACATTTTCAGGCCACATTTATGTTCGATCATACATCTATTTAAATAAAAATTAATGAGACGAAGGATAAAAATGTTTACCTGTTATTTTGTGTGATCTTAAGAATAGGCTTAAGACGTTCTCGGTCCAAATTTGAAGAAATACTTCATTTGAAAAGTTAATATTTTTAATTTATTCACTTTTTATATACTTAAGCTGACAAACAAAATAGAGTATGAAAAATAAAATCACATCTCAGTAAATACTGAAGTTTTTCCCTTTCTAATGGGTGTAGTTCACATTTTAAATAAACACGTAAAACGAAATTGATTAGTATGGATTTAAAAAAACTTCACTGAACGTATTATATTGAATTAACTTTTTACTTTAGTTGAAACTATTTGAGATAAAAGAGTTTTAATGCATTCTTATTTTGGATTTTTTTCAAATCCTAGTGACTAAGAAATAATGTTTAGTAGTCAAATTTATCTTTAAATGAACTATTTTCTTTAGTAAAATATTGGCTAGCACTCCTCCCTATCCGCGCTAGTTCTGCGAACTGTCAACTGCTTCGAACCAAATACCCAATGAAGATCTGTTGGAGCTACGCGCGCGCGCGAAAACCAGGGCACGAAATGTAACGAGACGCGGCGGGGACGCTCGGCGTGGGAAAATACTGCTGGTAACTTCCTTATATATGTTTAAGTCGTTTTACTTAAAGAACAATTATTTTTTTAGTCCAATTTTCCCTGTTACATAGAAGCAATCTATGATAAATAATTATAAAATTGTATTACCGTTTACGAAGTAGATTATTATGTTTTCAAAAAATGTAAGAAAGGACGTTAAATTATTTTATGTTAGGTATTAAACATGATATCATATTTATAACTAAATTAAATTTGGCAAATTTATTAAAACCTTTTTTCAGAAAAAAATATTTTTGTGATGTTTCTGTAAAGCCCCGTTAAATTGTAACGCCGAGTTCATTCTAAGCAAATGTTGAAAATACAATATATTTAATAAAACTAGCTAAACTATTTTTATGCACTATAAAAATTCATATTTTATAAGATAAAACATAATCTAGATTACACCTTGTCATATTGGGAGAACCTAGAATCATTTTTTCCGTACCTCCATCATATACATCATGTTCGTTATAGTCTGGGGCCCAATAGAGCTTTTACACCTTAACCCAAAATTTCAGTGCCGACAATATATTTTGATGGTTCCTATATGGACAAAGGGTGCTGAAACCGAATATGATGGTTCAAACGCTCGAGTGTTATTAAATATGACGTCATCAATATTGTGTGCATATCTTTTAGGATGTTGATCAGTTTACACTAAATATGTCATGTTTGGTATCAAATGAAAGCTCTAGACATCTGGATTCCATTTAAATGAGTGTAGTGTGCCTTATGACGTCATCACAATGGATATTTACTAATTAACATTTGCAATAATCATAATATTACACCGTTAATGTAAGAAAATGAGGCTTTATACGAATCTTGTTCAGTTTTTTGTGTTTATTGATAAAAGCGTGTATTTTGTTAATACAAATGATTATATCCGATTTAATCCTTCTCGTTTTCAGATGTAAGGAGAGCATATCAATTTCCTTCTGGTGCTGAACTGCCGACTATTTAGAATTTAGTAAGTGATTGGTAGCTATTATTATTATGGGTGTTTAACGGCCCATCGACACACTGAGGTCATTAGGGCCCTAACATAATATATATACATAGTAAAATCTCCATAGGAGAGAGTCAAAATACCCATATGGGACACTCCATAAGGGTACTCAAATGGGCTCAGTAAGAATTGAGAGATACACCTGCTTAAAAAAAAAGCAGGTGAATCAAGCCAATAAATAGACAAAACAAACATATTAAAACAACATATTAGTTAAAAAGACAAGACTAACATGTTAAAATAATAGTATGCTGTAATGTATTGATTTGGATTAATCTAAATTATGTAAAAAGTCATGGATGAAGGTAATTTTTCTTTAAAGTAATATAGGTAGAG